>PVKA01003184.1:98119-113719 GCA_004027165.1 Ctenomys sociabilis
AAAAAAAAAAAAAAAAAAAAGAATTTCTTTTATGTCATCTTATACCTAAAAGTTATGTTTTCCTGTTTCCACTTGTAAATCAGCTCACTTCAAAACTAATGCTATCTCTAGACTTTACATAGTATTCATGTATATGTTCTCCAGTAGAAAGCTGTTGCTTTCAGGGAGGCTAGTTTCCTGATTCTTACCTACATTTTGCTGAAATGCTGAATTCCTCTGGTTGCCTCATTTTCTGGTTTCTTGATATCTCTCCATTATCTGTCTTCTTCAAGATGTGCTCTTGGGCTGGGGAGAAAGCTCAGTGGTCTAAGCACCTGTGTGGCAAGCGCAAGGACCCAAGTTTGATCCAAGGTACTGCACATCCTGCTGGCTCACATGCCATGCTGGCCACCGAAACCCAGCATGGTGGCACCCTGCTGTAATCCCAGTGCTGGGGAGGCTAAGACAGAAGGATCACTATGAGTCTGAGCTGCATAGTGAGACTGTATATCAACAGATGAATAAATAAATTAAAATTTTTGAAAGTTCGTTTAAAAAAGATACACCCTTATATGCTTTGCCTACACACTGAGCTCATTTGTGGTCACCTGGCCTTGTGGTCACATATGGTCAACAAAACACTAATGAGCATTTACCAAGGACCAACATTTGTTTTAAGAATTAGGATACCATAGTGAGTAAAATAAATAACATTCTAGTGGGAGTGATTAGTGAAAAGGATAAGTATTACATTATTTCCTTGGGGCTGCTTAAAAACTAGTTGGCTTGTAAACAACAGAAATTTATTTTTATGGTTTTAGATTCTAGGAAGCCAAAGCTCAAGGTGCATCTATCGAGGGCCTATAGATTCTTACTTATCTGTTGGACTTTCTTGTTGTATTTTCACATGGTATGTAGGAACCCAGCTCTCTCAGTGCTCATCCATTTATGGGGCCTCATTCCCAGGTCTTTATCTAATTCTGATTATGCCTTAAATACCCAAACTCCTAATAACATCATGTTAGGGACTAGCGTTCCCTATGAGTTTTTGAGGGAAACAAATAACCCATCCATTCTGCTCATTAGAAATGTGTGTATATACGAATATCTCTATCTCTAGCTCTGTCTCTATCTATCTCTATCTCTATCATCTTGGTACTTGGTGCTAAAGAAAAATAAAGCATAGAAAACTAGAGGTATAAAGGAAGGCTTATCCAAAATTTTTCAGTTGGATTACAATTTCGCAAAAGGAAAGAAAATAAAGAAAAATATGCAAAACAAATATTTGTGTTTGATTTGGGGTGTGTGCACCATGGATCTTGCCAAGATGATTATATTTAGGAGCTTTTGAAAGAAACTAGGAAGAGCAGGTGTAAATATAATGCAATAATGAGCACTTTCCAAGAAATTTTACTTTGAGCAAAAGAAGAAAAATAAGGTAATAACAAATAGAAGATTAGATAACTAATAATGTGCTTTATAGAATAGTTGACTCAAAAGCATCATGGGAAGTCCCCAGTGACGAAAGCAAAATCATGGTGTGTCAAGTGGTCAGGCCCAGTTTCTTGTCTTTTCTGGTGGTAACTTATACAGTATTGATTCCAATTAAACTATAACACTCATGAGCCTTACTTTTATAAAGAAAATTATGTATTTTAAAAAATAATGTAGACAGAAATAGTTACAATCAAATAGATGGCATGGTATTTGTAAACTTAATCTTCCTTACCACTATCCATTTATAAAATTAAATGAATTTCACCAGGTACAGCACTCTGTCCTCATTTTGATCAAAGGCTAATTTCATTTATTTTGTTGAGCAATAATTTATTTCAACTTTTAGGCTATATTTCCATTTAGAAGCACAAGTATAATTTGTACTTGTACTTCCAAAATCTGAGTAATTACATCTGTCAATTAAAATATGTAAAAATTTTATAATTTTTAAATAAAATTTGGTTCCTTTTAGGTTTATAAATCAATATTAAGTTTAAAAAGTGATAGTTATGTTTCTATTATCCATGAATAATGTATTAACAAAATATCAAATTTGTCCATTCCTTTTTGATATAATGGAGGCCAATAAAAATTATATAATCAAATATTTACTTTTTTTTGAGCATGAGTTTCATGCTCATGGTGCCTTGAGCATGAAATTTTATAAATTAGATCAGTTAGGATTTACTGTTACAACAAGACGATTCCACCAATACTGGCTTTAAAGTCATAAAGTCTTATTCAAAATTTGCTGAATTTGAACTCAAATTAAAACCTAAATCATGGCTCAGCACTAGGTTCTGGAGATATAGTATTAAAAAAGCATTTATTTGTCTGTCTTGGGGCTCTACCCTCCACAAAGCCATCTCCATCCCCTCAAGAAATCAGCTCACTGCCACTGTTAGGTCTGAGAAGCCCACCACGTGAAGAAAGACTCCAAGAGACGTCCTCTCATGCAAAAGCAAGGGGATTTTATTTTCCATGCATGCATGGGGCTCCCTGAACGCGCAGGAACAGAGAAGCCCCGAACTGACTGTGGGCTGGGTTTTAAGCCCGAAGACAAAGGGAAGAGGGGTCTTGTAAGCGCGGTTACAGAAGCGAATGGCATTGGTTAGTTTAGGTTGACCTTTAAAATAATTGGTGGGTTTGAGAATATATGACTCTTTTAAAGAAACTAAGAGGGGTAGGCCATAGGGCAACTATTAGTTAACTCTGTGGTTTTAGCTGTTTCCCAAGAATGGCTGGGTCAAAGTGACTTATTTTATAAGAATGTTCCCAGGCTGGAGATTAAATGTTTTTCCCAGGTAGGCCTGAGGTTTTTGTGTTCTCTTTGTTTTAAAAACATGGATAATTTAAGCTCTATGGCTGTAAGCAGACATAACATTAGGCAGTAATCTGTACAAGCTGACATGGTTTGTTGATGTACTAAGGCGACACATACAGAACAGGATGGCGGTGTAACCTCATGTATGCTCTTAGAAATTATTTGGGCTTTACACCACAACTGAGCTCCCTTCTAATGAGGGACCTATGCACCCCTTATTCCAGAAAGAGAAGGATTGTTTTCTGTTGCCAGGATTCCAAATAAGAGCTTTACTGTGATCGCATCATTTGGCTCACCTCTGGGGCTAGAGTAAACGCGCCACCCCAACAGAGAAGCATTATCTGAATTTAGGGCCTAAGAATGCCCTTTCGACTACCTGGGAGCCAGTGAAGGATGGGGTAAACCAGGAACTTGTAATCTGAGTTCTTAGAAGGAAGGGTGAAGAGGAGCCAGTAATATCCAATACTGGTATCTGGATTTTTAGAAAATATTCTTGATTGTCCTATTTTACTCCTTTTAAGGACTAATTTTTTTTTCTTTTTTTTTTCCTTCTTTCTTTCTTTCTTTCTTTCTTTCTTTCTTTCTTTCTTTCTTTCTTTTTTGTATTTTAGGTAAGGGTCTGCAGGGTATTCAGGTTCTCACTACTAGATCAGACTCATAGTGATCCGTCTGTTTACAACCTCCCAAGATCTGGAATTATAGACACCCAGTCTCAAATGCCATCTCAGTATACCACAGGGGCAGAGCGGCACAGCAGGCCTGGGGATCCAGACCCCTCCCTCTGTGCCTGCTTGCAGGTGCTTCAATCTGCTGAGCTACTGGGCTGGCCCTAGGACTAAATTTCTTATGCAAGAGTAATCAGAAACTTCTTAGTAGCTTTTTTCCACATATATTATTTAATTCTACAAGAAAATACTAAATGTTGTAAATGATGACTCACTTCTGCCTTCAGGCAACTCAAAGTTTCACCCGGAAGATGCACATCAGCAGCTGTAGTTGTTATGCCAACTGGACTAACCAAGTTTTGTGTTTCCTAGTAAGACAGAGCATGTGAAAAGTCTGTAACAATTTTTTCTTTCTCTTTCTTTCTTTCTTTCTTTCTTTCTTTCTTTCTTTCTTTCTTTCTTTCTTTCTTTCTTTCTTTCTTGTATTTGATACAGGATACCACTATGTAGCTTGGATTCATACTGATTCTCCTGTTTCAGCCTCCCCAGTCATGCCCCATCTCAGTGGGAAGCCCAGCAAGCCCAGGGGCAGGCCAAGCATGGCATGTGGTGCCAGGATCAAACCCTGGTACCTGTGCTTTCCTAAGCAGGCATTTAGTCTGTTGATCTATCTCACCAGCCCTTGTATTAATTTTCTGGTGCTGAGAAATAAATTATTGCAGATATAGCCACTTATTGATTGATTAGTTGATTTTGATTTAGCTACTTTAAAATAACATGCATTGCCTCAGTTTCCTTGCTATATGGATCTGGACATAACTGAGCCAAGTTTTCAGGTTAAAGTCTCAAAACCTAGAGTGGGTATGTGTATAATTTGATTTTGTTATTGCTGAGATAAAGTATCAGACACACACTATTTAAAGAAAAAAAGGTCTATTTTGGCTTACAATTTCAAAGGATGAAGTCCACAGTCAATAGGCTCCAAGGCAGCAAAATCAGTGGAAGACCACAGCTGCAGAAAAGTTTAAGGTCATAGTGCCCAGAAGCAGCAAAAAGGAAAGATCCAGGCCAGGTGCACCCTCAGTGGGACCCCAGGCCCATTTCCTCCAGCTGTGCCCCCCCCCCCGATGGTACATGCAACTACTTTAAGTTTATTAAGTGAGTCTATTTTATGGTAAAGTGTACTCGATTTTTTGAAGTCTTTCACTTGATTAGGAGGATAAACATTGTCTTGGTTAACTTAATATCAACTGGTCTTAGATCTTCTTTCATATGCACAAGTCCTGCCTTTGCCATATTTTTTAGGTAGGAGAACATCACGGACCCTGGATGGAAGTAAGTAAAGGAGGAAAAATATCATTCCTGACCATGACCCCGTCCATAAGACCTGCCTCTTGCAGAAGACAGAATGAATATGTTTAAAATGGTAGAAGATTATGAAAGAGGATATATTGATCCACCTAGGTTTCTATAGCAATGTATCATAAACTTAAAAGTTCATAAACAACAGATATTTCCCCCCACTGTTTTACAGACTGCTAAGTCCAACAGCAGTGACCCAGCACATTCGGTGTCTGGTGAGCACCAGCTTTCTGGTTCCTAAATGACCATCTCCTCAGTGTCACATGACATGGTCGCAGGGGTGAAGGCTTTCTTAGGCTTCTTTCTTAACAACATGAATCTCATTTATGAGCAATAAACTATCATGACCTGATCTTTTCCTAAAGGCTTCACCTCCTAGCCTCATCGTGTTGGCATTAAAATTTCCAATATGAACTTCAGGAGGATATGTCCAAATCATTGTGTTCTACCCCTGTGCTTTTTAATTCCAGCATCAACTCAGAAATCTTGTCTCCTCTAAATATCTGAATGGGGTGCCGCTCTTCAGGAGGCGCATTGTTCTCCCATTGTAAATGCTAAAAGTCATACGAGTTAGGTGCTTCCAAAATACAGTAATGTCACAGCCAAAGACAGACAGTTTTAATCCTAAAGAGAGACATAGAAAACAAGAAATTATAGGTAGGTTTCTAGCAAGTTGAAAAAGCTGGGGATCAACAATAATCATTGTCTTCCAGGACAATGTGTCAAGAAGTCCTGTTTGGAAACAATGGGTGGAAGGTTCATCTCCTTAGCTTTTCTTTATTTTAATGTTGTTTATGCTCTTTAGCTTGTCTAGGCAATCCTATTTCTAGCTTTTCTGGGTGGTGCCCATTTACAAGGTTTCTAAGGCTGGAATTATAGTCTGTGGGTCTCCCAGTCTGTGGCTAGGGCTGGATGGAAGTAAGCAAGAGAGGAAAACTATCATTCACGACCATGACTCCGTCCACAAGACCTGCCCCTTGCAGAAGACAGAATAACAGGAGTTCTCACTTGCCACTGGTGGTGAGGGCTCCTGGGATAGCCTGCATCCATGGAAGCTCTTGGCCTGACCACTAGGGATCTGCAGGGCTTCCAGCTCACTAGGTAAACCTCCTACTGCTGAGCTAAAACCCCAGCTCCTCTGTTCTTTGAAGATGTGTGGGAACTAATTTTTGCAATAGTGAAGGTAAAGGAACAGAGAGGAGAAGCAGGGGCCATGGTGCCTTTGCATATAGCAAGGGTTAGGATGTTGCAGAGTTCTAAGACCTCCCTCAAGCAAGTGGGACAGTTTCATTTTATCAACCTCCTTCACTGCAGATACAGATCCTAAGTTCTTTAGCAGCACCCAGTTCATATATACCCTCAGTCTTGGGGGGAAATGACTTCTTAATAGATTTTTGACAAAAGAAGCAGCACTTTCAAAAAACATGTAGATGAGAGAAAGAATAGTTTTCAAGAATGAAAAGTAGTTCAGATGTTCAAAGGACAGTTAAGTGACAAGTTAATTATCTATCTTCACTGATACAGGCAACAGAAGGTATAAATGCTAAAGCACATTTACATTCAAATGAATGAGTAAACAAGCTGAAAGATAGATTTGAGGAACGGCCAAGAGCAGAATAAAATTTCACACATGAGTAAGCATGTAACTGTGGGAGGCTGTGGTTTCTATAAGTTTCCTAACAAATATGAAACTATTTATCAATCAAATCTTGCTAGCAAGCTACTGTTTCTGTTCAGAAGCAGTAGGACTTTGTAAGGTTAGTTAACAGTACAGAAGAACTGTGTGTGTGTGCATGTGTGTGTGTGTGTGTGTGTGTGTTGTGCCATCCTTTTTATTAGCAGCAGTCATGCGACAGGTCTGTGCTTGGTGACAACCATGTGACAGATGCATTTGTCAGTGGAAGAGTGACAAAGACAGCATGTACTAGCTACTGGCCTGGATTAAATAAAAAGTGATGGATGTCTGTGGAGATGAGGTTTGATCCTCAGAGCAAATAAGAAACACCATGGTAAGGAGGACAGAGCATGACCAGGCTGGGTCGCTGAGTGAGCTTGCGGAGCATAGTCCTCCATGTGCTGATCAAAAAGTCTCCATGGGACTCAGCGTGTCTCTGTGAATGAAGCTGATGCTCCCTTGAATTATACAGAATATTGTTTCCCAGTGAAGGTCAGAAGAGAGTGGCACATTCAAAATAAAACTGAATTTCGATCAAAGCAAGCTGGTGGAAAGGCCTTGACTGAAGAATCAAAGTAATCCCCACAGTCACTCATCAGAAGAAAATTCTGGCAAAGATATGAAGGTGAGAGGCAAGCAGGCACTTTATAGTGCAGCAAAATGAGTCAGCCGACCTCAGTGTGACCATGGCAACTTTCAGGAAGATGAGGCTTGTCGTGATGTAGGAAAGGACTGTAGGGCTCAAGGGGGCAGCCCAGAGGTGAGGAGTGTACGTGCTGTTTCCTTCAGAAATATTATATAGGACTGACATACTTACAGAGGCATGGTATCATTGCAAGTGTTTATGTACTTTTAAAGAATTTTTGTAAGCTGATCTTCAAAAAAATACTCCTTCGATGTACTAAACCTTTCTAAACATATAAGACACATACAACCACACTTTGTATGTACCACTGTTTCGAAATAAGCAGAAATTCATGTGTGCATGAGAATACTTTTTCATTCTTTGGTATGATAGTGGAGTCAAGAAAAAATCTATTTCAAAATTATTTTGAAGCAATTAAATGGCCAGTTTAAAATGTTTTCCTACCCAAACTCACATTCCCTATAGGTTTTTTTCTTTCAAATTTATAGATTCAATATTTTCAGAAAGCTTTTAGGAAACATTTACATATCTTTATTCATATTTATTCCTCCAGATAATTGTTTTCTGTGGCTAAATTAGGCTGCAATAAGAGGAACTGCAAAAATTAATTTTTGTTGCTGTCTTTACATGACAGTGTGTTAAGTAAAGTTCATCGTACAGAGGAGCAATCTTGAATGAAATTAAATTTTTTTAATACTTTATGTTGGGGCTAGGGAGATGGCTCAGTAGAATAAGCACTTTCCTGGCAAGTGCAAGGGCCTCATTTCAATCCCTGGTTCTGAAAAAAAAAATCTTTATATCAAAATGTACACTAATTTTGACAAAAGTTTGTTAATATTTCAAAATCAATTTTAATGCTTTATTATTTTTTAAAATTAGCCTTCAATCAATAAGATGCTAATAATAGTAGTACTTATTGTATATATAAACTGTGCTTACCAAGTGGACAATATATTGTAGGTGCTAGCAATATATTGGATCTTTGCCAAAAATTGATATTAAGTAAATATCAGCATATACATGTATTTGTTCAACTAGATGAGAGATATGTTAACGTGCAGTTCACCACTATGAAGGTAAGTTATGCAGGGTATACAGAAGTTTAAAACTCAGTTTGATTTTTTGTTAGTCACCGGTAGATTACATCTTCTTTGTGGCTCCTTCAGTTTCTCAAATATGCTAAGAATACATTATTTTCTGTTACCTCTAATCATTAAGCATAGTCTAGTAATTCTTCTGTGGATATTTAGCACCTCTCTTTTATAAAACAAGTGCCCTGATTTTAGATGCATGTACCTCTCTAGTGTGACAGCCACAGTAGGACAGCATGTAAGTAGAAAGATGTTGTTATTCTCTTTCACAATATTCAGATCATGTGACACTGTGCCATCTGTACTTTCGCACACGGAATAAGCTCCCTGTGTTCTTCCAGCAGAATCCATACTGCCCGCTCGGGCTACCAGGCCCTGCACAGTGTGATCCTCTTTTGCTTACTGTCTATCTTCTCTCTGTCTCTCTGTCTCTGTCTCTGTCTCTGTCTCTGTCTCTCTCATATATATATTTGGTACAGCGTCTCATTGCGCAGCTTGGACTTGTAGTGCTCCTGCTGTTTTCAGCTTCCCCAGTGCTGAGATTTCAGGTGTGCGCCACCACACCCAGCCTTGGATCAGCACAGCATGTGGTACCAGGGATTGAACCCAAGTCTTTGTGCCTGCCTCGGTTCTCTGTGGCCCTTGTCTTTCTTCTCTTGACATACTTACTGTCATTCATTCTGATTTCAGCACACAAGCTCTTAGAATATGCCTCATTTCCTCACAACAGTAAATATGTACTGGTGCTTTCAGGAGAGCTCACCAACATCTGTGGACCTTTTCCTTATATCTACTCTCTTAACTGGCCATTTCTTGTAGTTTGGAACTCAGCCACCTTGTCTGTCCAATTATTATTTGACCTAACTTGTCCAAGTGACTGGCACATCACAAGTGACCATTAATTGTTTATTGTAAAGAAGGAGAAAAAGAAGGAGGGGGGGAAAGCATACTCTGAAGAGTAAAAAAAGTATAGATTCAAAAATTTCCTCTAATTAATAAGATTGTAAAACTAATCTTTCATCAATCTCATGACGAGCATTATGATGATAGCATTTTGTGTGATATGCTTCAACAGCTAAAGATTGTGCAGGTCATAGCAGCCTGTTAACCACATAGGACTCAAGACATAGTTTTAACTACTCAATTTCATGCCATTTGCTATATCATAGATCCCTAGATGGCTCATTACAGCAATGAGAGCTGTGTCATTGTAAATAACCAAAGTTGCATGCTTAGAAGGAGATCTCTACAGAGTCTTCTAGTATATGCTTGTGAAAGATGGATTTCTCTATAATTAACTAATCAGTTTAAATAGTTTTTACTAATTTAATTTTCTTCTACATTTCCTATTAATTGAATGTCATGGTTGATTTAACAGATTTAATTAATAATTTGGGAACTGCATTATGGCTACTCAATGGCATCATAAAAATGAATCTTTAAGTGTTTTTAAGCCATTTAATTTTCTTCCTTAACTTTCTTCCTTCCAGATTGAAAAGAATGGAATCAATTTGAAGATAATCAGTACTTCAGTACAATATTAATTTAACTTATTGTTAGTTGAATTGGCCAATTTAAGATTCATTCAATTAGATAGCACAGATATTTTTAATTCATAACAATTACATTGTTATTTTAATTTAGTTAATTTTAATGAAAAAATATGGGAGAAAAAGTTAAGACTGAACATTTTAAAACTGTGACATGTAAGGGCCAGAGAGATAGCTCAGTGACTTCAGTACTAGCCTGGAAAGCACAAGGACCTGAGTTTGATCCCCAGTAGAAAAAATAATATATGACATATGACCCAGGGTATAATACTTTTTTGTATTTGTTGTGTATTGTTGACTTTATAAAGTTGACTTTTTCATTTAGCTTTAATATGTAGACCAAACAGTTTTAAAACTTCTTATCACATTAGATTGTTTACATACTCTGTGATTTCTTGATTCGGCATTAAATTAGAGCAACTCTAATATGACTAGCAGTATTATATCTAAAGTAAGAAATTATTATGATACTTATATCAGTAACTTAACAAATGTCTATTGAGCTTTTACTACGTCAGTCACTGTCTCACAATATGAAGAGCAAGAGTGAATGAGAGTTTACCCTCATAGAAACTAAAGTCAAGTAGGAAGGTGAATAATTACAGATGATAGGTAGGTAGATGGTAGATAGATGATAGATAGACAGGACAGACAGCAGAAAATTATAAATCGGGGAAAGTGGATTAGTGAGTGCTAAAGAGAAAAAATGCTACTTAAGATAAAGATATCTGCATGACAGCAGAAAGAATGAGTCATAGCATCTAAACTGAGTACCTGCTGATTTTAAGGCATGAGGGAAAAAAACAGGATATTTTGTAGGTAGGTATGAGTCTTTGTAGATGTGGAATTTTGCTGAAATTTTACTAAGAGAGTATGTAAAAATATCAAAGATAGCAAAGAATGAGATGCTTGGACTGGCCAAATGGCTCAGCAGATTACAGCACCTGCAAGAAAGTGCAGGGACCTGGGGTTTGATACCTGGGCCTGCTATGATGGTCACCCTCAGGCCATGCTGAGACAGTGATTGAAACTGGGCATGGTGGTAAGCTCCTGCAATCACAGCTCTTGGGAGGCAAAAGCAAGTGGATCACTCCCAGTCTGCTCTAGTAGTGAGACCCTGATTACCCTGTAGACCCTTCCCTAAAATACAGGAAAAGAGAGAGATGCTTAAAAGTGAGATCATAGAAATTAGGGTATAGTTCTTCTTAGTAACAGAGTATGGCTATAACCTTGAATGTAGACAGCTGATAGATGCTTGAGGACCAAGTCAACAAGAAAGAGAAGTGAAGAAAAAGAAGTCAAGGTTTTTCATCATTGATGTAAAATCAACCAGGATTTTGACTGTGAATATGAATGTGGTGATGATCCCTGTGCCCAAATCTGTTAGGCAGCTGAGAGTTGCACTGATAAAGAAGGGCAATGCTCAGGGTAATCTGAGAGTGGAGAATCTGAAAGTGCAGGTTTTCAGGAAGGAGGGAAGGCTAATATTCTGGAAGTGGCAGTGAAGCAAAGGGATAAAAGCTGCGCCAGGTATCTAAGTTACTTTCATAAGAAATTATCACGACAGGTCAGCTGGCAGGTGTGTTGAATCAGCGCTCAGCACCGTGCCGCTCCGTTTTTGCAGGGCTTTCATGAGTAGCACAATACAGAAAGCCACAGCCTGCATTTTCAAGATTCCTTGTCAGCTCGGAGTTTCAATGTGATTTAGATTTAGTCCATCTCACGCCTTCTGAAAAAAGCCTCTTTTTTGGGCTTTCCGTTGTGCCAAGAAACACCCTTGGTTTCTGCGGAGGCGTCTGCGGAGAGCTCTGCACGTTGTCCGCCAGCGGTGGATGTTGAGAGGTAGAGCATGTGGCGCGGATTTCACTCAGCAATGTGCGGCAGACGTGCTGTTCCTGTAGCTGCCACGGTTGCCAGCATTTCTCGCTCACTCCAGCAGCACGGATGGAGACTCAGAGCTATCTCCCTAAGTGGAGAAGAGACAACAACTCTGGGATCCGTGTTCTGTAATACATATTTAGGGTTAGTTACTAGATGTTCAACTTAAAGTGAGTTTTAGTCTTCCTGATTCAATCAGTAAGCCATTTGTTATACTGAGACAGATCACTGCCTAGCCTGAACCCATCCTAGGCTATTTACTATGTTTATGAACAGAGAAGTTAGGAAGCATTGCCCCGAGCTCCACATGCTGGAGCATGTGGCTCAAGAAAACGATGAATAAATTTGCATTTAGGATCCCTTTTGATTGTAAGGTTTTCCTTTACTTCTATGGAATAAAAGAGAAACTCATTAGCATATATTTCTCCAGGTTTGATTAAGTTTCATTGTATTATCAGTTTCTTTAATTATCTAGTTACTAAGTGGTATGACAATTGATCCTATATTTCCAGTTCATATCTTCCCTTAACTAATACAACAGTCTAAGTGGATATAAACTATGTAACACATAATAAAACAGCTGCATTGGTCTTCTGAGACTGCTATAACACGACATTCAATGTCTCACTGCTCTGAATGTTTGTGAAATCTGAAATAAAGATGTTGGTAGTGCCTGTTTCTCTAGGGCCTGCAAAGGACAATCTGTTTTATTATTTTCTGTTTTCTGATTGCATCATGGATTCCTTGGTTTGTAAATGGAATTCTTTGTTGACTTCAAGTTCTCTTTCCTCTCTCTATATATATCTATCTGCCAGATTTCCTGTTTATAAAGACATAGACTGAATGAGCAACCATCAAAATGATAGCAGAATGATATCCAAATATTTTATTTTCAAATATATTCACAATCACATTTGCTATAAGTTAGAAATCAATAAATTACAAAGTATTTTACATGTGAATTATGATACAAATATCTGACCACTGAAAGAAATATGAATAGTAAATTCATATTTACAATACATTCATATTTATTTTATTTTAAAACAAAAGCAAAAAGATTGTATGGTACACCTAGTTCAATCTCAATAACTCTCAGAAGTGGGGTGCCCTCTTTTTACAAATGAGAAGACTGCGTCTCTTCATTCTTCGTTGTTAGATCACTTGGCCAACTGTATACAAGCACAAAAATGATTTCAAATCTAAAACTACTCTGATGCAAATCTAACTGACTTTTGTACTCTTCTACTCCATTTTTCCAAAATAGAGCATTCCTTCTTCAATTTTTAAAGCCCTCATGAAAAATATAATATTTAAAACAGTTTATAACATAGAATTACATAAGTTTGGGGAGCTTAAAGATTTTCCAGGTACTGTAGCATACCAGTATTGTGAAAACTTGAGTAAGAATTTTGGAGTTAGACCCAAGGAATATATGTAGGGAGGAGTTTGTGAGTCTTGCTGCTTTATGGGAGTTGAGAATAATTCCCAGAGTGCTGATCTGAAAAAAGTCAACTCTAAAAGCAGACAGATGTGTACAGAGGAACATTCAAAAGACATGGAGAAGATGAATGCTGATGATCTATGGTTCAAGGTCAGCTTAAGACCCAGGGATGACTGTCTCTAAGGAGTCAGGAGGAGTACTTGAGCGGAAAGGAGAAGCACGTGAAGCTCTCCACGCCCCAGGACAGTAGATGCGGAAGAGCAAATAAATCCAAATTTAAGTCAACAGTAAGAGAACTGGATGATGAAATATTTAAAAATAATGACTACAAATTTTATCATATTATAAAATAGTATGTATAATAAATATATAATATATAAATATTTAAAAATATTGTGAATTTAGAAAAATGCTATTTAATTTTTGTTCATAAAGTATATTTATCAATAAAAGTAAGTGTATATGCACATGTAAAAATCCTAACTTTATAGGTATTCAAACCTTTACTTAAAATCATTTTGAAGGGAGACAAAATAAAATATCCTAATTTAGCATTTTTTCAGATAACTGCAAAGCCAAGTTCCGGCTATTTTCTATTATTTAGTCACTTTGTAGGTCGGTTGTGCTAGCACAGGACCCAAAACAGTGACCTTTATGCTGGTGGCTTCATTTTCTCTAGGAGTAAAAGAGCAGTTAGGTACTTCAAGCAGGAGGTGTGTGAATGTTGGAATGGTTTTCCAGGAAGGCAGATTTTCCAAGCAATTCTGTGCATTGCATTGGCCCTGTAAAATGGTTTGGTGTGGGGGAGGAAGGTTAGAACCTGAGCCGAGAAGGAAGAGTGGAACTGGATCACAAGCAGCGCTTTTGCTTATGCTCAGATACTCGAGGCAGTTCTCCCATCCCGGCAATTGCAGTCCCACATGCTCCAGGAATACAGATCTGGGGGTCTGAAGGAAACAATCACTTATACACATAAGAGAATAAAGACTCCTGGAATATCACTTTGTTGTTATTTTGTAGAACAGGGCATCGTATTATGGCACCAAGAAAAAGGGACAGAAGAAGGAGAGGAAGAAGGAGTCAAGAGAAAGAGGGAAGAATTAAAATGAGAGAGCTGGGAGCGCCACTTGCCCCAGGAGTGGAAGCACTGGCTGCCAGTGGGAACAATTTAAAAATTAAGACAGTATGTGAGACAGGCTGCTAATGTATAGCTGCACACTTTTCATAGAGGACAAGTAAATTCCCATTCATTTGATTAGTTTACTAAAGGCAAACACAGAGCAGCCAATGAAATTATGCTGCCCTAGAGAAGCTACCTACCTGTGTGTAAGGTAAGGTCACTACACATATGTTACTATGTGGACGGCATCAATATTTGGACTTGTCAGAATTCATGAAATCATTTTTATTTTTATTTTTTTATTTATTAATTTTTTTTTTTTTTGTCTTTTTGAAACAGGCTCTCACTATGCAGTTCAGGCTGGCCTTAAGCTCACTTTGTAGCTCAGGCTGGTCTCAAATTCATAACAATCCTACTGCCTCAGCTTCCCAAGTGCTGGGGTTACAGGCATGCGCCACCACACCGGACAGAAATCATTTTTAAATATAAAAAATAAATAATTATAGCTGCTACTGTGAAGCAAATCCTGTGCTAGACCAAAAATAAATAAATAAATATATAAAACCCAAAACCTGACATTGAATGAATTTCACTCTGGAGAAGGGTAGGTTCTAAATATAAACAAGTGTTTTTTTTTTTGTTTGTTTGTTTTTTTTTTGAGGTTACCTGACCTGGGGCAGTACTGGAAATGCATGTGGTGCAGGAAATCAAACCATGGTCCCTGCGCTTGCCTGAGCAGGCACATTAGACCACTGAGCTCTCTTTCCAGTCCTGAAAGTGAGTTTTTGAACAAATATTAATTATTTTTACTGAGACAAATACACAGTATGATTTTAGTATTAGAAGAAACAAGGTACAAGTTATAAAGGAGCACTTCATATTCTCTTTGGGCTTTGTATAAATCTGAAATTATTTCAAAATAAAGACATAAGAAAATACACAATTTTTGAAAGAAAAGCTAAAATAAAAAATTCAATAAAAAATAAATGCATACAATCCACTTGCTTGTTTCTATGGCTGCATAGTACTCCAGTATGTTAATAATTTATAATGCATGGATTGATGCACAAGTTAATGAGCATTAGGTTACATCTCATTTTGTGATAAAATTAATATAATATCCATATTTTCTTATTTACATAATTTTATTTTATTTATTTATATATATTTTAATAATTTTATTGAGGAAGAAGTAGCAATGAGATAGTTTCAAAACAGATTAGTAGAACAGTTACAATAATTAATACATAGCATATTGTTGCCTTTGTAGGATTATTTCTACTATAAGACGCAGACATGATATCCTGTCCAAACACTATTAGTTCAAAACCTTCTTCTCATTGAACTAAGAGAAAGTAGCTATATATTT
>PVKA01003185.1:0-113445 GCA_004027165.1 Ctenomys sociabilis
CACACACACACACACACACACACACACACTATGAGCATAGACTCACACCCATGCACTCAAGCTGCCATCTTGCTATTGTGGACTGCTTTTCTATTTTTGCAGCTCTGAGGACAGGACATTTTATTTTTTGTTTTTTGCCTTGAAGGGGACACCTGTGGCTAGGAATGGGAGCGGATCCTCTCAGAAGTTCAGTCCCTGACTGCTCCAAGCCTGAGCCTGCACCAGGAGAAGCAGGAGGGCAGAAGATGGATTCTGTCTGAGATCACTTCGTGCTGCACCCCATGATCTGTGAGATGCTTTTAATTTCCTGTGCTGGGCGGCGGCAGCCTGATGAAATGAGGCAGATAGCCGGGTTTCACTGCACGGCCTTCCCAGATGAAGGCTGCTCTGCTCGCTGCTGAGTGAACTCGCCAAGCTCTGTGCCTCGCCTCCCCTCCCCTGGCCTCCTGGAGGGACTGGCTGCCTCTAGGGTGACCAGGGTTCAGGGCAGGGAAGTGGCTGCTAAAGGTTGCCAGTTAGGCTTTGGGGTCACATAGAGATGGTTTGGGTCCTGACTCTGGCCTTCCAGCCATTTGACTTCACGATAACATTCTTTAACTTTTTGAGCCTCAGATTCCTCACCCCTGCAGTGTGAGCTATTTGCAGAGCCTGCTTTATGGAGTTCTTGCAAAGACGGCAAGACAGTAAGCTCCAGGGCTTGGGGGTGCGGTGGGGAGGCAAGGTGCTAGAGCCTACCTCAAGCTGAGCTGGTGGCAGGAGTCATTTGTCCTCTGTCTCTTCCTTTCAGTATTGCTCTCTTCCCCCAGTACTGAGGGATCTTATTTTTCTACATCTCTTCTGGTATGGACAGCAATATATCCACCCACCACTGCTCCTCTTCCTGCCACCATCGCCCTGCCCTTGATTTGGTGTCAACACCCTGCCACACATGATGCCTTCAGCATGGGCCAGCCCGCTAGTCCTTACAACCGCTGCTGGTCCCATTGCATAGCTAAGAAAATGGAGTCCCATGTACCCCAAATTATACAGTGAATCAGAAAAGCCAGCAGTTGGCTGATCACTAATACTATATATAGCTCAGAGACTTAGCAGGTTATCGCTATTGCTGGGATTTCAAAAACCAAGTCAGAACCTAAGCATTAAAATTGGTCCTTGGAGGAAGTCAAGCTTCCTTGTTAGGCTTGTAGAAGGGAGAATTTCTTAGAGGATCAAGATTGCTTTTCTCCTGGCCTTAAGGAAGTAAAAGGCCACTGTCTGATCCATCTGAAACTGAGATTAACCCTGAAGGTCTCCATGAGAGGGCAGTGCAAAATGCCTTGCTGTGTCTACAAAGCAGGTCCAAGTGGACGCTGCCTGAGAATCCCGCTTTTTGATGCTTGAGATTGCCCAAGGGGCACGACCAGACCTCAGACCTAAGTCGCAAGGAGAGGCCAAGACCTTTTCCTGACTTCAGTGAAGTGCCACCTGTGAGTGCTGAGTTCTCCCTGAGCAGCCATGTGGCTTCTTGGCACCTGTATTCTGGGTGGCTTCAGCAAACTTAGGGTTAGGGTTAGGGTTAGCTGCATATTCAGTAGATCTCTGAATGCTAAGATTGGAGAAGCAGCCTGTGAACCTGGATGGCTCCAGGGCCTCTCCAGCCTCCCTGCCCATACTTGCTCTTGATTCTAGCCCACCATTATAAGCTTAGCACCCTTCAGATTCATCTCACTTGGCTCCTTGATGATTATAAGCACCTTCTCAAGGCTCTAAAACACCTCACCCTTGGGTTAGGGCTGAAGTTTTTGGACTTCATCCCGTGGTGTTCATTTGATGCTGACTAGGAGATCATGAGAAGACCTTTCCTTGGCTCTGTAGTCTTAGATAAGCCAATTAATGCTGTTGAGCCTCAATGTTGTCACCTGTAAAGTGGGAGACACCATACTCCCTAAGGTTGTTTTGAGTATTTACTGGAACTGTGTTTAAAGCATTTGGAACGATGCCTGTCATGCAGTAAGGACTCAATATGTGGCAGCTGAGAGTTCCTGCTAGAGTTGTTACTGGCTGCTGCTGCTTTGGTAGCATGTGCCATGTCCTCCACCAGTTACCATTTCTGGTGCCACCCACTAACTTAGTAGCTGCACTTTGCCTGCTTCCAGGGTGGGTCTATCTAGCATCCTCTCTCTATCTAGTGGTGATGGACATCATGTGACAAATCCTTCGGACTTACCTTGGGTGTTGCTGTGCACCCTTTGCTGAGGAGGCCACTGCCACAGGCCCAGGCTGGCTGGCTCTAGACCCCCAGCCCTCTGTGGACCTTGGCTTTGAGGTCTTTGGAGGAAGGCTGCCATGGCTGCATTCTTCAGAGAAGCAAAGAGAATAGAAAATAGTGTAGCTCTTGCCAATTTCCTTGAACTCTAAGGGAGAGAAATAGAAACAAGTAACATGAGTAACAGCACGAAAATGAGATTGGAAGTGTGCTGGAATTCACTGAGAGCTTTTGGGGCGTGCTTCAGGAACGGTGAGCGAGTCCCATTTGGCTGCTGCATGTTGGACGCTGTGCTGGGCGTAGCCTGTTAGTCAGAGGGAGATAAAAATTTTGGAGAAGTGGAGACAAGAGCAGGGTGGTGGGGCACCTGGGGATGTAGACAGATTATGGGCAACATTAGACAGAGCAAGCAGCGCTATCTAGGTAGACTCTAAACATTTTCCTGTATAATGGCTGAAATAATCTTCTCTATACTCCCCCAATTCTCCTTTCGAATGGCACCTGCTTTAATCTCCAATGTTTGGGGAACTGAATTTGTTTTGGAGTATGGACAGAGTGCTGCATGCAAATTTAAGGCTGGCATTAAGTGTGAGCAGAGGTGATCAAAGGGGACTTTCTGGTTTGGATCTTGAATGTCTCTCATATTAAAGACCTGGCTACTAGTTTGTGGTACTGTTGGGAGTGGAAGACCTTTTATAGGTGGGGCCTGGAGGAAGAAAGCCACTGAAGGGGATGCTGGGACCTCAACCCTTTCCTCTCTTCCTTTTTGCTTCTCGATTGCTCTAAGGTGAACAGACTCCTTCCATCTGCCTTTGTGCCTGCCATGACGTCCTGAGCTGCCACAGACCCAAAGCAACAGGGCCAAGTGACCATTCATGGGCCTACGGAGTTACGAACCAGTGTTAAGGTGGTCCTTCCTTACACTATCTGCCTCAGTCACTTGTCACTGTAATGGCAGGCGAACAGTAGCACCCGACACACATTGCTCACCATTGTGTGAAGATGAAGTGAGCTGTTATTTGGATGGAGGCCATCCTCCATCTAAAATATTATTAGGTTATATTGAGAATACTCAGATTACTGTGTGACAGTGACTCAGTATGGAAAGCTGACTGTCACAAACCTCTCCTCACCTGACCCTTATCTCCTAGAGGTGAAGCCAATCTTGTGTAACCAAAGACAAACTGACAGGGTTCTGGTAAAGAGAGATGGGACAATTTTATCCAATCATTTCAAAAAGGGAGGAGGAGAAAGGAAAGACTCATGACATTTAGAGGCAGACGAAGCTTGTGACTCCTTGTTATGGATTGTGGTAGGCTGTCTCCTAAAGCCTCATGTGGTCCTAAGATCTTTTGAGAAATGAATGAATGTAAGGGTGTGTTGTTGATTCGTAGTGAAATGCTGGGATTAAGGGTGGGTGACTGCTCAATCAGTCCACTGATTGGGTTGATGCCGCCCTGTCCCAGTAGACTAGATACAATGTCAGGGACAGAAAGAGGCTTGTGTCTCTCTCTCTCATTGCTTTCCCTATCTTCTCCCACCATGAGCTGTTTCTCCCCTGGGATTTCCCCCCTTGCCATGTGCCTCCCCACCTTGGAGCCAACCAAATGTGGACTGAAGCCTCTACATGAACTAAGTAAACATTTCCCCTTTTAACTTTGGGTGTCAAGTATTTTGTCTTGGCAACGAGAGGAAAGTAGTGCATACTTCAAGACTGAGGTTCCTTTTATCTTCCATTGCTTTAAAAATGTCCCAGACTTTAGTGGCCTGAGTTGTTTATTTCACTCATGATTTTGGAGTTTGGCCTGGATTGGGCAGGAGCAACATGACTCTTTGGTTCCACTCCACAAGGGTAGCTGGAAGGCTGAGGTTGGCCCTCTCTGGTTTGCTCACTCACATGCCTGGCAGTTAGTGCTGGCTCCCAGCATGGCCTTAGCTGGGCCTCTCAGCTGCAGCACCTACACCTCTCCCTGTGTCTGGCTTCCTGCTCAGCAGTGGTGACTGTGATCCAGGGGCGACCATGTTGGCGGAGAAGGAGCTAACCTAACCTAGGAAGTCACCCATTACTTTGGCTGTGTCTTCTTCATTATAAAGGAGTCATCAAGTGCATATGTTTCCTTGGGCTTCCATGACAGATCACTAGAAACCAGAGGCCAGAAGTCTGAGATCCAAGCTATCAGTGAAGTTGGTTTCTGTTGTAGCCTCTCTTTCGTTTGTAGGCAGCTGTCTTCTCCCTGCATTTTAACAGTATGTCTGTATCCTGACCTCCTTCTATAACAAAGCCAATCAGACTGAACTAGGGACCACCTTTAGGGCCTCATTTTTATATAATCATCTCTGTAAAGCTCTGACCTCCCAATAGAATTGGAAGTACTGGGGGTTAAGTTGTAAAACCATGGATCTGGACTGGGACACTGCTGATCCTGTGATATCAGAGCTGGCCCATTCTCAGTAGTACAGGGACCTCCAAGAATCTGCAGATGGATTTTAGCATCACTCCCATTGCATAAGTGGCAGGGGATTTATCATGTTCTATGGTTGACAGGGCTCTATGCGCTGTCTCTCTCTCTCTCTCTCTACCCAGAACCCTCAAAAGGTTGTAAAATCTTAGAGGCCAGTTACACCCTGGCTTTCAGCAAAGCCCCAGCAGTCCCAGATATGAACACCATGGAAAACTTCTCATCACCAAAAGGGCAATGGGTTTCAGAAACCAGCATTTCAGGCACAAAACAACTCAAGAAGACCTCTCTCTTGTTATCCAACCTCCAAGAAAGATCTTGGATTCTGGACTGGGGAGATAGCTCAGGGGCACAGCATCTGCCTGGCAAATGCAAACACCTGAGCTTGATTCTGGGTACCAGATCAATTATCAATCCTGGTTTCTGATATGAATTTGGGAATAGAAAATCATTACTGAGGTTGAATTTCTCAACCAAGCTGTTGAGGCTATGAGTTAATTTCATTTGACGTGAAGTAATGTGATATTTCTTCTAGTGAGTGGGGGCCCAGGCACGTTGGTTTACAGGCAGATATAAATTATGACAAATTTTCTCTTAGATTTTTTGTTCTCACCCCATCTCTTCATTCAAAAATTTAGATGAAGCCTCACTTCTCTCCCTTCCCCTATCTTATTTCAGCATCATGAATTTTCAGTTTACCAGTCCCATTCTGACTGACCATGTGTGATTCCAAACTGCTGCAGTGATGAGGCGTGCCCTTCCACAGCTACTGCCATAGATGTGTGCATCGGTGTGTTTTGTGTTGCTGTCATGAAATGCCAGAGACTGGATACTTTATGAAGAAAAGTTTGTCTACCGTATAGACATAGAAGAGCATGGTACTGAATCTGCTTGGCTCTGATGAGGGACTTCTGGGTATATCCCAGTGTGATCCGTGGTATCCTAGTGGGCTCATATGTGTGTGTGAGAGAGAGGGGTCTTGGGAAGACAGGAGCCACGGAGACTCAGGGGCTGAACTTGCTCTTGTTATAAAACCCATTCTTGCAAGAACTGACTGGTGGTCACCAAGACCTACATTTGTCCTGTTTGAAGGGAGACCCTGATGATCTAATTACCTTACATTTGGCCCCACCTCAAAGTAATCGCACCTCTTCAATCCCACCACACTGAAGACCGCACTTACAAACCGCCAGAGGACACACTCTACACTTAACAGCACCGTGGCAGTGTAGCTAAAATAGCACAAACTGAAACGCCATGAAAGAGTCCAGCTAAGAGGGGAGGACAGTTCAGGAGAGCCAGGACAAGCCCAGGACAAACCTCTGGACAAGGTGGCTGGCACTTCTGTCCTGCCCACAAATTCGCTGTTTGTCACTTCCATTTTTTATTTGTTCTTGAAATGCGATGCTTTTTTCTTTTGGCTACTTCACACACCTTAAGGGCAGGTATGGTACAGCTTCTGGAGCTGGGAAGCAGACTGTGGTCCTATGTACCTGGCTGCATTTGCCCAAATGATGCTTTAAACAGCTGAGCTATCCAGCAAAGCCCTCATTCTTGAAATGTGACCAATGAGAAATTCCATTAAGTTGGCAGGTTTTAAAAGTTTAGGATGATCATGGGGTTAATTAATCTAATTTTGTACCACAACATGTTGGTTGAATCAGAGACTCCTTACCTACTCCTGCATTGGTAAAAAACAGTCTTTATTTCAGTCATGAGAGACATGGATAAAGCTCTTTGCACCTATACTTTCAAGAGTACAATAGCATCTATGAGGCAAGAGACAGAAAGTCCAATTTAATTGCTTGGAGGTTCCAAGGTAAGACATTTGTTTGACAGGCTACAATGACCATGTTTGGATTTTAATGTGGCCTGGAAAGACACTTCACCACCAAGGTGAAGGTATTGAACACATAAGCTACTCCTTTGCATGAGTCTTGAGACTGGGAGACGGTGTTTTGCCTTATGGCAGTGGCTGACCCAGGGCTGGCTGTCCCACCTAGAACACAAACAACCTTCTACCCACCCTTGTTGCAGCTCTGTGTCAACTCGAGGTCTCTCGCTTTAGAAAGGACAAACTGCCTAAGCAAATAGACTTTTAAGTGGATAAGAACTTGGCCATCTATTTTTTTCCCATTATACCAGTTTATATAAAGCCAAATATGAATAAATGCAACACCTTAGAATTTACAATGGCTTCATATAAGCAAATTCGACAAAGTTAAGAGACAAATGATAAAGAGGTCCACAATATTTGCCACACATATAATAGACTCTAAAGAGATGACTTCCTTGTTTTACAAAGATTTCACACAAATGGATAATAATAAATATGAAAAGGGGTCTGGGGAGATGGCTCAGTGGAATAAGCGCTTCCCTGACAAGCATAAGGGCCTGAGTTCAATTTCTGGTTCCACAATAAATACATAAATAAATAAATAAATAAATAAATAAGGGCCAATCAAACCATGGGCAAAGGATGTGAAAAGTAAACTCAGTTGTACCCCAAATTTTCTGATCAAGGAGATTATGGAGCCACAGAGGAAAGAGACTGATGATCTATAGTGTGCCTGGGGAGAGTCACATGGAGAGAAAAAAACTGGTCAAACATTGGTCGTGACTCATCCACATGGCTGACACAGATCTACAGAGTAAGGTAGAGGATTACAAGATAAACCCAGAAGGGACTTCACTGACCTCATCAGAAACAAAAGCTACATCTTTTGGTATATAGGTCTTGATCTATCTCAGTCTTAACCATCCAGCAGAAAAGTACAAAAGTGAGGTATATAACACGGGGCCATAATAATAAGTTGAGCTGTAAATGGCTATAGTCAACAACTTCTTCACATAACTCACTATTATTGTGGAATGCTGGACTGTGTTGAGTTGTGTCGCTGAGTTCAGGCACCTAAATTGGTTTAATGACAATGGAGTGCCCATCTTTGACATGTCTAGACAAAAAAGAGGATATAGAAAGGAAGAATCATGATGTGTGTATATAAACAGTACAGTTAGGATAAATATGCCGTGCTTCTGCATAATTCTATGAGAAGCAAGATCTGCACTAACAGTGGTTGGACAGGATATTATGTTGGCTTCTAGTACTATAGACAACCACTAGGAAGATAACAAGGTAGAAAGTATTAATTATTGAATCTGTGATATAATTCAGCTATAAAAAATAAGATCAGTGTATAGTTACACTCTCTTAATTCACTGATTAGAGACATCTGCTATAATAATGTCTGTAAGTATAGTATTGTGTATGCACCTTGTACAATACCAAAAATTATGAAAACAGTTTGCAATGTATTAATTTATCAATCTGTCCTGTTAATTTGTCTTGAAACTGTTTCATTGCTATTTGTTCTTCAATAAAATAAATAAAAAATTTAAAAAAGGATGTGAAAAGTGATTCTCAGAAAACAAATGCAAATATCTAATAAATTTATAAAAAGATGTTCAAATTTCTTGAAATTACAGGCATGTAAATCCAAGAAAGATGTCCTCTTTTGCTATAAGATTGGCAACAATTAAAATGGTTTGTTATACTTAAGATGGTGGATGGATACAAAAACAAGGACTTTCATTTCTAGTTGTATGCAAATAATTAGATGTAAAATTTTAGTTGAGCTCTATGCCTTGCCTGAAATTGTTGGGACTGGGAGTGTTTCAAATATTAATTTTTCAGATAGGGAATTCTTGCATAGACTTTACTGTATAATATTATAATCTGAAAACCTGAAATGTGAAATACTCCCAAATCTGAACCTTGTGTACATGATGTTGGCATTCAAAAGTCAGATTTTGATATATTCTGGACTCTTAGATTAATGATAATCACTATATATCAGTCACAATTGTGAATGTATGCACTGTTTGACCTATAGGAAACAATTCAGTTCATACATAGTGGTACCTGGGTTCACAAACATAATTCTTTGCACAATTCTAGTCACAAACCAAAGGGTGTACATGTTCACAGATGTAATATAGCTTGTAGATAGGATTTTCATTACCTCATGACTTATGAAGGGAAAATTAAAAAATCTATAATTTGGGGTTGAGCTACAGTTATGGCATATTCTTATGATGGAATATTATATGGCCATGAAAAGAACATGCTATCCTATTTCCAATTTATTAAGGATGATAATCAAAATTCAGAATAGTTTGCATAAAATAGGGTCCTTTATGTGAATAAAATAGAGTATGTATGTTGGTCTATACATCAAACGGTTCCAGAAATAGTCTTAAAAATAAAGAATGGCAAGTTAAGAGCAGAAGACAATCTACTTTTTGTTACATTATATTCAATTTTAAATACATTTCCCTTATATTTGATTTTAAATCATGTGTATGTCTTGCTTTCATGAACGCATTTAATTTTAATTTGAAGAATGAAAACAGAAGTAAAAACAAATAGAAAAAGTGACAGAAACAGGGCAACATACAACAATACATATGTTACAGATTTTCAAAACAGGGAAAGCTAAGTAACAATGGTTGCTATATTATCTATTTTTTTCATTTAATGAGAAAAAAGATAACAATGAAACAGGCTCAAGACAGGTTAGTGAGAGGGAAGGTTTGTGCATTTAATTTTTAAAAGGCAGGGTAACGGAAATCACCTTGTAGCAGGCAACCTATTTACATGTCTGTGTGTCTGTGACCATACCACCCAGAATGCACCTGATTTCATCTGATCTCAGAAGCTAAGCAGAGTCAGGCCTGGATATTGCTTGAATGGGATCCCACCTGGGGGATGCACGTCTGTGTTTCATTCGAGTCTGAACTGACAGGGCAGGGTGGTGCTAACGAGCAGGCACCCCTACGTGGGACAGCTGGCATGTAGAATTATCACCCCAGTTAGTAAGATGGCAGGGATGATTGGGGAATGGAGACCCTCTGTAAACAAGGATGAGAAAAAACAGGGAATTGTCCATGTGAGTACTGAAACTACTGCTGTTATGCAGTGGCGAAATCTAGGCAAAGTCTGATCACTGAAGTAAACGTGCTGTCTCCTGCCCTCCATCCACTCCCTGGTTCTAGCTCATATTGATGTGGGATTGCCCGCAGTCTGGGGTGGAAGCTAACCATTACTAGATGAAAACAGAGCTTTGGGGTTGTCTGTTTGTGAGCATAAATCCCAAAGATGAAAGATCAGCCCAGGGACTTTACATACATACTAGGATTTATTGTCCAAGTAGCAGTACTGGCCTGCTCAGAGACAGGCTGATTGGGTCTTGCAGGGGGGCTCTGCAGAAGAGCAATGTGGCATCTCAGTGTTTAGACTTGACTTCAGAGCAACTTTCCATGCAATAAAGACCAGGAAGAAAAGTCCTGCATCTTCTAGCACTTCTAAAATATATGCTACAGGAAGAGTACGAAAGTTTCAAATGAACTCAAAGCTTTTTTTAAATCCCCAATTCTCATTCCCTGTGGAAATAACAGTTGATAACAACAGTTCTTGAACTTGAGCAGGCATCAGACTTATCTGGACTAGCACGTGCAAAACAACTGCGGCTCCCATACCAAGGTCCTTGACTCAGAAGATCTGAGAATTTGTAAGCTGCCAAACAGTGCTGCTTTTAGGACCACACTTCGAGATCACTGGTTTACAAAGCTGTCTCTTAAAACATTTTTGTTTCTTTTTTCCTACAAAAGACTCTCACATCCTTGGATTATTCCAATGTTTTCCCCTAATAATTCACCAAAAATAAATGATCTTTTTGTGCGATCACTAAACTTTGAATCCCCTTTTCTCTTCCCCTGGAAAGACATATAGAAGAAACACTAGAGCTAGAATCTTCTTTAGCTGATAGGATGGGGAGCACCTATGTGACTTAAAAAACAAGTGGCTGTTCATTTTCTACTAGGTCCAGGGCGACACCAGCGGCCCACAGCAGGGGGTAGTTTTGCTCTCTGAATTTCCCCTGTGGCTGCTTTAAGAATGGGGCCCCTAGAATTCTGTGGTCCTGTTCCCAGAAGGAGAATTTTGGCAAGAGTAGAGGAAAAGCCATCCAGAAAGTTTGTTTTTAGAGGCTCACCAGTGGGGTCTGCCTCCCCACAGAGCTCCACCCTTTAGCACCTCTTCTCTCTTGCTTTTAATTCTTCCCTTTCCAAACCCACCCTCTGCATCCTCAGGGGGATGGCATCTTTTGTTCAGAGGGCCTTCAGGGGTGGCCTTCTCAGGTAGGTGTCAGGCCACACTCAGAGTGGCCATCCCCAAGGGGCCCATGGTCCTTGGCAAACAGAAGAAAGGGCGATGCTGCATTGCACAATGACTAGATCTTTTCTTTTCCTGCTTGCTTGCTTTCTTCTTAATATCTTTCTTTCTTCTTTTTTTTTTCTCTCTTCACTTTCCTAATAGAAAAGAAAAGAAAGGAGCCAGAATAAAGAAGGGAATGAAGGAATAAAGAGGAAGGAAAGTGGAAAGAAATGAGTCTGGGTCAGAGTTCAGCAAGGTGGGTTGGGTAGAAGAAAACCTGCTCCAAAAGATGCCCTCCCTCTTACTCTGGGCAATAGAACCTTAGCAGGATAAGCAGTGCTTGTCCAGCTTTAAAAGTACTTTTTCAAAGGGAAGCGAGGCTCAGTCCAGCTGTCACAGAGTAGTTCCTAGCGCATCAGGGACAGAGGAATCCTCTGCCGATTTTGGTAAAATGCAGATCCCAACTCATCAAGTCTGGTGGGGCCTGAGCTTTGGCACCTCTGCTGGATACCCACGTCCTTGATGCTGCTGCTCTGTGGAAAGCAATTGCAATAGCAAGGCCACAGAGTGCTTAGAAAGGCAGCAACCCTAGAGAGCAAAGCTCTGACCCAGCCACCTCGCAAGTGAGAAAACTGAACCCCAGGGTGTTTACACTAGGACTCTTCCTGGAACTGTGCTCTCACACTCCCAGCTGAGTGCTTTTTCAATTTCCTGGAAGTGCAGCAGGAACTTCAACAGGTCCTGCACACAGTGAGGCTCAGGAAACAGGGCAGCAAAGTACAGAGTGAGGCATGTTGAGGACCTGGAACTGAAGGCAGAGGGAAAGCCTCAAGCAAGCCCTGTCTCCTGCCGTCCTGTCACCTGCTATCGTGTCGTTCACCCTGTTTTCTCCCTCAACACCAGTAATAGAAACTAAATTTCTCTTCTCGAAGGCAAGACATAGAAACAGAAACTTCTCTTTCCCTATAAAACCTCTTTAGCTATAAAGCCTAGAAACATCATTATCTCTTCTCTCTCTTGAAGATCTTCACTCCAGAGGGGTCCCATTCCCTAGCCACAAGGAAAGGAAGCTACACACAGACAAGGAAGAATCCGAACAGAGGAGCTTTTCCTGGATTCATCCTTTCGAGTTACGGTTGTGTCCAGATGTCTCCCCAAAGCCTCATACAGTCTTGGGGCGGCTTCTAGAGTTTGTGACTGACCTATGGTCTGATTCTTGGATTACAGGGGTGAGTACTACATCCACAGAGAGCCTGACTGCTTGCTCTCTGCTACGCTGCTGCCCCTGCTGCACCCTTTGTGCTCTTACTGTTTTCCTGTTTTCTGCCACCATGAGCAGCTTGCCCTCTGCTGTGTGCCGCTCTGCCTCGGAGCCAGCTGAGTATGGACTGAAACCTCCACAAGCTGTGAACTAAATAAATCTTTCCTTCCTCAATTTTGGGTGTTGGGTATTTTATCCCAGCAATGAGAGGAGAGTCATTGAGACGATCTGTTTCTATGATTTCAGACCCTTTTGCCCAACTACCTTTCTACAGAGCTATCCAGTCTTTGTAGAACCTAAGCACAGAAAACAAGTTTTCTCTGAATCTTTTGGTCTTCATTTCTGAAGGCTTTTGTGTCACGTGACACTGTTGCTAAGTAACTTTATGATGCTTTTCTCTCATTAACCCGTCTTTTGTTACAAGAATGCTTATCACAAGCTTCAGGACAGAGCAGGAGAGGTATCTGTCACACTTTTCTGCCCCTGAAATATGTTGGAACATGACCTATTCTTAAAAAGAACATCTGCTCCTGTGGAAGCCAGTGTCAAAGTCCACTCTAGGAGAGGTTCCAACACCAGAGCCTATACCCATGGGCCACCTCACAGCTGTTTGTTTCAGGAACAGAAACGCTGTTTTCCTAAGTCCTGGTTGGGTGGTTACGTAATTTACGCTAGTAGACAAGACTGAGTTAGACTCTTAAGTGGGCACCTTCATGGTCCATCAGGCAGCCCCTGGGAAGAAATCAATGCCAGAACAATGGGGCAGTGGGAGGCATCTAGGATCCTTGCCAGGACAAGGAGACTCCAGGGACTGGAGACAGCCTAAGAGCAGCTGATGGTTTCTCAGCGTTTCTCCTTGCCCTCTCCTCATTGTCCAATCCTCAAGTTCTCGCTTTCCTTTTAATTGTGTTATACATTTCTATTTGAAGTTCTTCTTTTGAGTTATACTGGGGAGACTATACGATATTTGCATATGTGGATCTGGTTTATTTTGCTTATGTCTTCAAATGGCATCCATTTAGATAATGAAGTCTTCGAGTTTATCATTCTTTACAGCTGAGTACTACTCCATTGTATGGAAATACCACATCTTCTCCAACCATTCCTCATGACAGAGGCGAGACCATTCACTTATACACACATGGGTAAGACAATGATCTTGAGAAACATCAGGAGATTTTTGAAACTAGCAGTTAAGTGGTAGGATGCTCACCCCAACTAACTATGTATGCTGATACCTGTGAACCAAGCAACTGCACTGAATTTAGCAAAGTGTAATAGAAGGGTCACGCTCCAAATGCCTGCCATTGTGGTCTTCTAAATAGGTATTTCTTGTCATGACATACCAGCTATTACTACACTGCCCTTCTTTAAAAGGTAGTAAATGAAAAATAAGACAAAAAATGTCACAAGACAGTCATGCTACAATGCTACTATGCTGTATATGGATGGATTTCTTCTATGTAAATATATGTAAGGGTTCATTCTTATTTTAAAAAAATTCTTCTTCATATTCTGTGTGGACCTAGAGTTTAGTATCTCAATACTTGATGGAAAATACGTGTTCCATGCTATGCCTATGATGTCTGATATTTAGACTAATAGTGTGGGTAAACTGAACTGCATATGTTGCAGGGTAATAATTAACTTCTCTTCTGGAGGGTTAACAATCTATATATATCTCCATGTTTTGAAAATCTGTAACCTATGTATCGTTGTATGTTACCCTGTTTATGTCATTTTTTCTCTTTGTTTTTGCTTCTATTTTTCACTCTACAAGTTAAAATACAAATAAATAAATTTAGAAAAACAGCTGACGGGTATAGTGAAAATGCTCTGGACGGCTGATGCCTGACGATCCTCGCACTTCAAGCCCCTTATGTTTCACGTGGGGGCTCCTTGTCACTATTTTGAAAGTAGCAGGTTGTCCAAGACAGCTGAGAATCCTGAAACTGGCAGTAAAGCTTTATGGGAGAAAAATCATTTATTCTGTGGCACTGTCCAAGACAAAGTACTTCAGGGAGCTGGATCACTACAGGAAGGCTCCCAGCACCTCAAGCCTGGTCCTACTGCTTGCCCCCTGGGCAGGACTTCAGGGATGTGAACTCACTCACTCATTTACTCCCTCTCTCCCTCCCTCCCTCACTCAGCGGGCATTTACTGGGCATCGACTTTTGCACCAGAATTCAAAGATGCGGACAATATCCTCACTCCTCCTAAGGGGCTCACAATTTAATATGGGAATGGACTGAGCAGCTAACTCTCATAGCTGAAAGATATGTGGGCAACACCGCATGCTCCAGGAGCACTAAACAGGGACAGGGATGTCCCACTGGTTGGTAGGAGAAGGCTTCTGGAAAAAGCCACAGTTGAGCTAAGCCTTGAAGGAGGAGTGGGAAGAGTCAGAGGGAACAGAGACAGCGGTCTAAGCACAGAGATCAGCATGCGCACAGTCCAGGACCTGGGGCTGCACAAATCACTCAGGGGACTGCAAGTTGTTAAGTGCATTGGGTCACAGGGTCCTTGGAGGTCTGGTGCTCAGGCCACAAAAGCCCTTATGTGCTAAGATGTGGTCCACTTCAACTAAATGAGACTGTGAAGATTTTATCAGATTAACTATAATACCTGTACACCTCCTCATCGTAAGATCTACGTCTACAGAGTCCGTTGCTGTCATTTAATCCTCGCAGCAGCCCCAACAGGCAGACACTGACATAGTCATTTGCACAGTTGTGGGATCTGAGGCTCAGAGAGGGTGAGCAGTTCAAAGTGACGATGTTGAAGGTGCAGCACTCAGAATAATACAGCCTCCATCAGATCTAAAGCACAGTTTCGTGGCAGGTATTTAAAAGCTCCCTTTATTATTGTGAATTGTAATGCAAACATAATGTGATCCACTTAGAATATAATAATATCTGAAGTTCCCATCTGTAATTTAGATTAAAGAGTAAAATTTTAGATAAAATAATACGTATATCAGTGCAGAAATGCTCAGATCTGAGTATTCTAGAAGCAAATAGTCCAGGGCTGTATTTACATGCTATGTAGGGGTGGCTTGAATGCAGTACTACAGAGGCAGGCAGGTATCTGTATATTGAAAGAATAGAGTCAATGTCATAAGCAGTATTGCTGGTGACAAGCCAATTAACCAAAAAGGCTGCGGGTCCTTGGTAAATTTCTGAGTAACACAGTACAATGTGTCCCCACAGGTTGGTGGCAGAACTGGGATTTGAATCTCCATGAGCTAATTCCAGAGTTTAAACAAACTTCCCACATGGGGATAATTGTCCCTTGTGGAGGTGGCCTCATGTTTCTGAGGTACAAGGGGTAGACTTGGGGGTGGGAGCTGCAGAGACTCTTAGGAGAGATGGGCAAAATTTGCCAAGCCCCGGGTTTCTCTATAGATCTTCAGAATGCCAAGTTGAGCTGATTTTTCCTGATTAATAATGTGTTTCCACTAGACAGGACTCCATCAGCCCTGCGCTTTTCACTGAGCTTTCCCAGTCCTTCCCGGGGAGCCTCCAAGACTTCTAATGAAGAATCCAGCCTCATCTAGAAGCTGCACAGGGAGAACACTGCACTTCCTATCAGACTCACTGAATGACTAGCAGCAAAAACACAACAGACTCTTCATCAGCTCTCCCAGTATTTGTCAAGCCTATGTTCTTGGTCATTTATTGCTGCTAACAAACCACCCAACAATTTAGTGACCTAACATGGTAATTTCTTGAAACCTTTCTGTACTGAACGGTAGGCAGTTCTCTTTTAGATGGTGTTGGCTAAGGTGCTTAAATAATAGCTGGCCAAGCAAGCTTACTTTTCTTTCAGAAGTGTTTCTTCACACACGCTCTTCACCACGGCTTTACACCATATCATTTTAGTAGGCCTGTAGTATCAAAACAAGCTATGGGGCCATTCCAGAGTTGAGAGGAGGTCAATTAGAGTCTATCTTTTGATGACGAATCAAAAAGAATTTGTGGCCATCTTTTCTCTGCCAGAGCCTATTGTGTATTAGCCGCTGGCTTCTTGGAGATACTAAAAGTGAGCAAAATCAGCTATAATTTTTGGTCTCTGAAAGCTGTAGCCTGGTGTTAGAAGGCAGTAAATGTATAAATAGAGACTGTAAAAAGAAGTGCTTGATGTCATAAGAGTATAACATAGGGAAAAAATCATTATCAAGAATGTATAGAAATATTTACCTCAGGAAACACTCAATCTGAAGAATCAGTGGCATTAGCTAAATTCCATACAGGTATATTCATGGCAAATGGTACAGTCTTAGACAATATTTATTGAGTGAATGTATGAATGATGAACATGAAGAACACTCGGGGGCAAGACAGCTGGTGGGGCTCGGAGAGCAGAGAGTGGTGGCTTGTGACAGGAGTCCAGCCAGAGAAGGCTGTGCTGAGTATTAGGGTCCTTAGCCCCAGAGCAATGGACCTCAAACTAAGGCAAGTCAGTAAGATCTATTTTTTCTTGAAGAATACAAAATAGTGATAGGAGAAAAAAAGAGCATTAGGAACAATAGAAGATTTCACTAAACAAGGTAACAGGAATTCAACAATGGTTGCTCTATTAAATGATGCTATCTTCAAATTAGTTGTTCAGGTTACCAGATATAAACATGCAAGATTAGCTTAAAGAAGCAAAGCCAAACAATAACAAAAACATTATAAAAATTCTATGCAGGAAAAAAAATCAGAGTAAAAAGCAAAAAACATCAACTGAAGAATGGATAAAAAATATATTTTTTTGCAATGGAGTATTATTCAGATGTAAAAAAGACAAATTTGAGGCTTTTACAGATAAATAGATGCAGCTAGAGACTATATTGGTAAGTGAAATACATCAGATCTACATGTGCAAGCATCATTTTGTCTCAGTGTGAGAACCTGAAAGAGAATTTAAAATCTAAAGGGTACAACAGATACTGTGAAAGGGACAGAAATTGTTCAACGGGAAAGAAAAACTGGGATGAGGAAAGGAAAGAAGGGAAAAAGATATATTCAGTTATATACACAGAATAGTTTGGATAATTGTATTGATGATTTCTGCTGGTCTTTTGAAAGGTCTGGGTTTTGAGGTCACCCTGACCTTAACACAGAGAATCAAGACGGTTTAGAGGAGTGGGTGAGAGGTGGGAGGAAACAGAGGATGAAGGGAGGAAGGAGAACAGTAGAATGCTACGTAGGAGACCCTACAAGTAGTGCTGAGAACATATCCAGGTGATGGATATGAGTTAGAGAAAGCTCTACAGAATGCCATCAAGACGGTGGGAAAAATATCTCCAAATTCATGACCACCTCATCTTCTGTTTGGGGAACTTGAAGGAGTCCATAGGTGTCCTGGGGCCCCAGCCGGGGTCTGGGCTCCACTTGTGGCACTCAGGGGAAAAGGGAGAAAAGGTGTAGTCGACACCGCTTGGCTTCTCTCAGAGCTGCAGTTCAGGCGGATCCCAGATACCTCCCTCCCACCTCAGGCTGATGAGGATTATTGATCTCTGCTGCCGAGAACCCAACTTGGGCATTTGCTTTCAGGACTTTCTTTTTGCACCTGTCTTGCTCTGGTCTGGAGTGGGGCATGTGCTCTGAAAATTGATGGCTTTGAACAGGATGGAAAAAAAGAGAACAGGATTTCCTGGTTGCAGCCCTGAGATCTCAAGGTGGCGCATGAATCACTGTCAATTTCCTGGACATGGAAGTGAGGACCTTGCATTTACGATTCTCCATCAGGGAATTTTGACAGTTTTGCTTTAACATTTCATATTGCAGAGAACTTCCAACTTCCTCAAAGGAAAGCCAGTATAACGAGTCCCATCACCATCTCAACCATGATCAACTCACAGCAACCTTGCCTCACCTCTATCTGCTACCTCTCTCTCCTTGTATTATTATGAAGTAATTCCTAGATGTCATACGATTGCATCTTTAAATATTTCAGTGTAATTCTCAATAATTAGGGATTCTTTCTAAAAAAATAATCACAGTAAAACTTGCCATGCTTAAACATATTGTAATTATAAATATTTCCTATTACCTAGTAAAGTCATAGCCATCTTAATGTCATGGAGCAACCATTGATCACTGTTTCAGTCATGCTGGTGTACATAAACCCACAGCTCTTCCAACTGCATTAAATATGGCAATATAATTACATGCACACAGAGTACAGGATCGTTGACACTGATTTTAAATGCGCATGTTACTGGTTTATGTATTTCCCATACTACTCTTCACATCATTTCAGAGTATAACTCCTACTTATCTTAAAAAATGTACTATGAAGCACTGTGTCACGTTGCACTGGTGGTAGCTCTGCACATCTTACTTATTGTGCATTTTGTCTGTATCAAGGGATCAGGTCAAGTAATTGACTAATATCTTCTAGGTTTGAGTAAGTACGTGCTGTGTTCTGCACATAATGATGAAATCTTTAACTAGTATAGTTCTGAGAACATCCTTCTTAAGTGATACATGATTGTATTACAATGATGATTATACTATATGGTATAATCTATTATGATAATTACTAGATGCCATCAAGTAATTAATAAATAGTTGTCACACTTTTCCCTGTTGTATGATAAATTGTTTTTAGTTTGTTCCTTTAAATCAGAATTCAGCCAAGGTACACACCTCTTAATTCATATCTATACCTCTAAATCCTTTATATTCTATACGTTCTCCTTTCCTCTTCTTAAAATAAATCCTCACTACTGATTTCTAACACTAAGTGGGGCGTCTTATAGAGTTCTCTATACATTGATATTGCTGATATCATGTCTTCAGTGATACTGAACAGGTTTTTATGTCCTGTGTACATCCCATAGATGGTCAGTAGAGGTCTGAACTTTGATCAATGTTTGTTGGCAAAGCTGCTTCACTGTGGCATTTTGTTCTTCTAGTAGGAGGAAGAGCATGGTATCTGTGGCTCTGGAGTGTGAGCTGCTATCATTACTTAGATGTGTTTATTCCTTAGCTGCAAAGTGGTGATGAACTTGTTCTACCATCCATTTTTCAAATGTTGTTTGATAGAAGGCCTCTATACTGAGAAACTTCCATGTATCAACTATTTGGCTATGCCGACATATTATTATGAGTAAATGTTCAAGTCTTTCATTTTATTCACCCATTTTCTAAATAATGGTGGGTTCGTCAGTAACCTCAGATAGAGGTCTACTGTCACAAGTAGAAGATGACCAAAAATGTTTTTAAGAATCATGTATGAAAATATGTTAAATGTGATATATAAGTGAGTTTTTGATGTTCTAATTATTGCATCCTTGGCCAATGGGAACCTTATTGCCTTCTGAGTGACACAGAGCTAGTAACCTGTGGTAGCTTCTTTGCTTTCTGACAGGAAAGATCCTCTAGGCTCATCCTGTGTACATCCTGCCTCAGACATGAAGTCAGCCAATTGTCCAAGGAGTCCTTCTTGGCTTCTCTTAGTGAGGAATGCTGTTTAGAGTACAGTCTGGGCACAGGGAATGCTCAGCATTTCTAGGTTATAATTTGTAAGTCATTCCTATGAACAGAGCTGGGAAACATGTAGTATTCTGATATGTGTTATACACATAGTAGGGATTTTAGCCATGACAATCTATCTTACACTTGCATTTCCATGCCACCATTTTAAAATTCCTGGTTTTCCATGACCACCACAAAATTATCATTTGATTTGTGCCCACGTTGCACTGGAGGGTTTCAGAACTACAGTGGCAACATTATTGTCCCTAGTAAAAGCAGATTGTTTCTCTGATTCCTCTTTTTCCTTGTGAGATATCTTCTTTGGAATAAAGAGCCAAGGAACTGTGATGTTCATTTGAATAGTTTCTCTCTATGTGGTTGTATGAATGACTGGTTACAAACTTAACTTTCATTTAATTTTATTTTGTACTTACTGGAAGTATTTTTTATATTTTATGTTAAACAGAAGAAAGTAAAAGTAACAATACATTTCAAAATGAGTTAGTAGGAGTGGAATGATAATCAGCATATCGTACATTGTTATATTCATGATAGTTGTTTGGAATATAAGGGATTTAGGCATGAAATGTTGTCCAAAATATACCAGCACAAAACATTTCCTTCAATGAATCAAGAGAAACCAGCCATATAACTATCTTAGATAGTGTTTTCTTTTTCCCTTCTGTCCTTTTCCTTCTGTGAAAAGGTTTTTTTTTTTTTTTTTTTTTTTTTCACTTTGGAAAAGTTTCTCTTTTTTTCTGGCTTATAAATGCTTTTAATATAAAATCAAATGAAACATACATAATTAAAAATCTTTGTCATGTACTTTATTTAATATATATATATACACACACACACACACACACATATATATATATATATATCCATGATTCCCACATAACATCAGGTGATTTTTATCTTCTCACACTCCAAATGAAATAGCCTAAAAGCTAGCTGTTCAGCCATGAATGATGATAAGCACCCACCCGAAAGACCTCCGAGCGAGTGAGCAAAAATTTCTGAGACTCGCTCAGCCCGATCCACCCCAGCCCAGGCCGCCCTGCAACTCCCTGGAGCCCCTGACCCCAAGCCCACCCAGCGAGTGAGAATTTTTGTGACTCTTCTGGCCCCTTATCCACCGGAGCCTGGACCAGTGAGTGTGTGTGAGAACTTTGGGCTTCCCCGCTTGGCACGTCTCCAGCGGCGAGTGTCCTCCGGAGCCCAGGCTCCCAAGACCTCCCAGCAAGCAAGAATTTCTCAGACTCTTTTGGTCGATACACTCCAGCCCAACCCACCCTGTAACTCTCTGGAGGCCCTGTCCCCAAGCCCGCCAAACAAGTGATAAATTTTGTGACACTTCCAGCCCCTGATGGAGCCGAGCACAGCCCGATGAGTGTGTGGGAGCTCCTTGGTGCTCTCTGGGTCAGGGACACAACAGAGGGGAACCACAGGCTCACAGTTGTTCCAGGAGGGCTGCAGCAAAAAGGAGCTGAACACAATAGCTCGGTTTAGGCCAGGTATAACTGGATAATCTCAAACTTAATAGATCGGCATCCGAATCTCATTACATGCTAAGGTGGTAACTGCACCAAAGCTCTACACCAAAGGTCAGACGTCAGAGCTATCCAAAATGACAAAGACAAGGAGCAAAATGCAATGTCAGACCTTGAGCCCACCAATGATAAGTGCAGAGGACACAAGCTCAGCTGAAATGAATGAATTAAGAGAGTCAGAAGCAAAGAAAGAACAGCAGAAAGGTATAGAGGAACTCAGACCAGAATTAGCGCCTGAAATAAAAAACGAAATTCTTGAATATGTAGCATGTGAAGTGATGAATCAAATCCAGAAACGTGTGGGGGACACCCAATGCCCATCCAGAACAAGTGCAGAGAACACTATTCCAGCTGAAACATGAATTAACAGTGTCGCAAGCAAAGAAACAACAGCATAAAGATAAAGAGGAACTCAGAGCAGAAATAATTTCTGAAATAAAAAAGAAAACTTTGAAATTATACCATATGAATTAGAGAATCAATTCTGGAAATATATGGCTGAAACCCAATTTGGAAAAAACTCTGCAGTAAAAAGAATTAGTAGCTACTCTAAAGAAGAAATTGACAGAAAAAATAGAGGAGATTAGAAATATGATGGATTCCTTGAATGAGTAATAAAGGGAAGAAATAGATCACATGAAGCAGAGTCAAAGAGATACAGACGAACTTAAAATCTTAATCACAAGTCTACAAAACCATTTAAGTGAAAGCGAAGGCAGAGTTTCGGATCTTGAAGATGCTGGTGCAGCTAATGAAAAGGCGAGAAAGGATCTCTTAAAAACAATGAAGATGCAGGAAAAAATAATCTGCAAGATGATGCCAAGATGAACAATTGGAGATTAATAGGCATCAATAAGAGAGTAGTCAGTACAAAAGATATAAAAAGAATATGGGCACAAGTAACAGCAGAAAACCTCCCAAATATGAAGAAACAATCTAACATTCAGGTAACCAAAGCATACAGAATGCCAAATAACTTCAACCCAACTAAAAACACACCGAGACATATAATAGTCAAGATCTCAGAAATCCAACACAAGAATAATATACTGAAAGCTGCTAGAGAGAAGAAGCACATCACATTCAAAGGAAAACCCACCAGAATTACGGCCAACTTCTCTTCACAAACCATGAAGGCAAGGAGAGCATGGAGCAGAATACTTCAAGTCCTCTATGAAAGCAAACTCCAGCCCAGACTACTATACTCTACAAAAATCTCTTTCAAGCTTGATGGAGAAGTGAAATACTTCCACGACAAAGAACAACTAAAGAATTTCATGATGACAAAGCCATCCCTACAAAGGCTACTGAAAGATGTGGTATTTTTGCACAATGGAGTATTACATTGCTATAAAGAATGATAAACTTGAAGCATTTATATTGAAGTGGATGTCACTTGAACATATACTCATAATGAAATAAACTAGACACACATGTGCAAATATCGTATAGTCTCCCGTACAAGAAATCAAAAGAAGAAATACAAATAGGTATAACAACAACTACAAAGAATTTAATCAGAAAGGGTAAACTGAACTGCATATGTTTCAGGGTAATAATCAGTTTCTCTTATGGAAGGTTAACAACCTAAGTTTGCAGATCAAAACTTGGAGAGGTGGAAGAGCTTCAAGGTCAGCCAACATTTTGGCCCTCACCTTTCAAGGTCAGTGAAGACTCAGGACCTAGGAGAACCTGTACTATAACATCATGGAACTCAGTTGTGCCTCAAATTTTGCAATCAAGGAGATTATGGAGCCACAGAGGAATGTGATCGATGATCTACAGTGTGTCTACGGAGAGTCACATGGAGAGAAAACTTTCTCTCAGGCTTTCACAGAGAGCAACCTGGTCAAGCAATGGCCGTGACTCATCTACATGGCTGACACAAATAATCTACAGAGCGAGGTACAGGGTTATAGGATAAACCCTGAGGGGACTTGCCTGACCTCATCAGATACAAAAGTTACATTTTTTGTTATATAGGTCTTGCTTTATCTCAGTCTTAACCATCCAGCAGAAAATTATAGAAATGAGGTATGTAAAATAAGGCCATAATAATAAGCTGAGCTGTAAATGGCTCTAGTGAACAACTTCTTTGGCTAACCCACTTTATTATGGACTGCTGGACTGTGTTGGATTGTTTCATTGAATTCAAGAACCTATAATAATTGAATTACAATAGAATACCCATCTTTGACAGGACTAAAGAAAAAAAAGAGAGATACAAAGGAAGGACCATTCTGTGTTTGTATAAACAGTACAGTTAGGATAAATATGCAGTACTTTTGCATAATTCTATGAGAAGAAAGATTTACACTAATAGTGTTTGGACAGGATATCCTGTCTGCTTCTTGTATTATGGCTAACCACTAGGAAGATAGTAATGCAAAAAAAATTAATTATTGAAACTGTACTATAATTCAGCTGTAAAAATGGTATATAGCTACATTCTCTTAATTCACTGATTAGAGGCATTTGCTCTAATAGTGTTTGTAAATAGAATATCATGTATGCACCTTGTACAACAAAGAACCAGTATGAAAACAATATGCAATGTATTAATTATTGAATATGTCCTACTAATTTGATTTGAAAATGTCTCATTGCTATTTGTTCTTCAATGAAATAAAATAATAATAATGATAAAAGTATAAACAAACAAAGAGAAAGAAAGTAAAAAAAAATGATGATAAGCAAAAGTAACACGAATCACCAACAGGTTTCTTTCCAGATTACCCAATGTCACAAGTTCATAATTTTCTTGTTTGCAGTGCCAAAGCTGGTAGCATTTTCATTTCATCCACTCTATTTTTATGTATTCGAAAAGCTGGGGTTATCCATCTACCACAGTAGCACTGCTCACCTAGCAGTTGAATGAACCCAACTTAGCACTACATTTTGGGCAAAGAAGCTGTCTGTCCATCACTCCCAATAACGAGGCTGCCATCCACTGCACAGGCTTAATGAGGTAAGAGGTGCACTGAGCCTGCAAAGTTTCTTCCCTATTCACAATATCTATTATACGGTTGAATCTTTTTCTTTCAGTTTCTCACTCAAGTGAGACAATACAATGTTTACACATGTGGCTCTGATTTATTTCTGAGTATGGTGTCACGTTACATCCATTTTCCTATAAAAGGTTCACATTTGTCTTTATTGATGTATTTCATTACATTAAAAATACCTTCTCACGTTTTTTTTACCCATTTCTTGGTTGTTGTGCATTTTTTATATACAAGATATAGCTATTATGAATTGTTCTGCTATAAATGTGAGTGCACATTGTTCTGTTATAAATGTGAGTGCACTGTAGTATGATATTTTTAATTGTCCTGGGGAGATACCAAAAGGGGAATAGCTAGATTGAATGGGACCTCTAATCCCAGGTTTTGAGAAATCTCTACACTGATTTCCACAGTAGTTGTGCCAGTCCACACTCTCACTAATAGTGGAGAGGGCTGTCTTTTCCCCCAAAGCCCCACCAGCATTTGTTATTGGTTGAGTTCTTCATAGTAGCCATTCTTGTTGGAGTGAGATGGAATCTCAGCATTGTCTTATTTGCATATCTCAAATGACCAATGGTGAATGTTTTTAATATATTCATTTGCTATTTGTGTTTCTTCACCTGAGAAGTGCATATTCTTTCCCAGGGCTGATTTTTGGATAAGATGTTCAAATTTTGTTTTTTTTAAATATTTGTATGTGCTAGATATAAGCCCTTTGTCTGAGGGATGACTTGCTGTAACTTTCCCACTTTGTAAGTTGTCTTTTCGCTCTTCTGGTGATTTCTTTCATTATGTGAAAGCTTTTTAATAAGGTGAGAGGTCCCATTTGTTGATTCTTTGTAGTATTTCCCGTGTGGTCTTGGTTTTGTTCAAGAATTCTTTGCCTACCCCTATGTCGTCAAGATGTCTATTTTCTCTTTAAGTCTATTTAGTATTTCTGATTTACTGTTTAGATCTTTGGCCTGCTTTGGCTTTAGTTTAGTGCATATTGATAGACATGAGTCTAGTTTTAGTTTGGACAAGTGGAAAGCCAATTCCTGACCAAATTTATCAAAGAGGCTATTTCTTGCCAGGCAAGTTCTTATTCTACTGAGCCATCTCCCCAGTCCCATCTTTTGTCAGTGAGCATGTTCTGCTCCTTTGTCAAAGATAAGGTAGTTTAGTGCATCTGGAGTTGTGTCTTCATCTTCTGCTCTGTTCCACTGATCCCGAGGCCTCTTTTGTTTTTTGAAATTGTGCTACAAAGCTACTGTGATGAAATCAATATAATATTATGTTGATTTCATGACAGTAGCTTTGTAGTATAATTTCAGGTCAGGAACTGTGCTGCCTCTTATTGCCCTTGTTACCCAGAGTTGTTTTTGCTATTCTGGGTCCCTTCTGGTTCCAAATGAATTTCAGGACTGTTTTCTCTACTTCTGTGAGATACACTGTTGGTATTTTGATTAAGATTGCATTCAATCTGTATAACAAATTTGAGAGTATGGCCTATAACATTTTCTCTAGGTTAATTTTCACTATCCATGAACAAGAGACATTTTTCCATTTTCTGATACCTTCTTCACTCTCCATTTTTCAGAGCACCGAAGTTTTTAATGTAGAGATCTTTTACATCTTTTGTTAGATTTATTCCTAAGTATTTCATTTTGGGGATGCTATTATAAAGGATGTGGTCGACCTTATTTCCTTTCTGTGAGTTTGTTGTTTGTTGTGGGAATGTTATTTATTTTTGAGTGTTGACTTTGTATCCTGCTACATTACTGAATTTGTTATTAAATCTACAAGTCTTTTGGTGGAGATTCAGGGTTCTTCTATGTAAGGTATTGTATAATCTGCACATAATGATAATTTAACTCTTACCTTTCCTCGCCTTATCCTTTTTATTTCTTCCTGTTTTCTAGTTGCTCTGGCTAATGCTTTCATAACTATGTTGAATTGGAGTGGTGACAGTGGATATCCTTGTCATGTTCTTGATATTAGAATGAAAGCTTTCATCAGTGCTCAAGTTTTGTTTTTTTTTCAGAACCCGGGATTGAACTCAGGCCCTTATGCTTGCCAGAGAAGCGTCTTTCTGCTCTGCCATCTCCCGAGCCCAGGAAGCATTCAGATTTTGGCCACTTAGTATGATGTTAGCTGCTGGTTTGTCATACATGTCTTTTATCAGATTAAGATAAAGATCATCGTTTCCAATTTTCTGGATGATTTTTACAATGAATGGATGGCAGATTTTATCCAAAGGTGCTTTTCCTGCATCTATTGAGATGATCATGTGGGGCCGGGGAGATGGCTCAGTAGAATAAGCGCTTCCCTGAGATGATCATGTGAATTTTGTCTTTGGTTCTGTTAATATGGTATATTACTTTTATTGATTTGTATGTCTTAAACAATCCCTGCATCCCTGGAATCAATCCTGATTGGTAATAGTGTATAATCTTCTTGTTTGTTTTTTAATACCTTATTGAGGATCATTGCATCTTTATTGATGAGGGGGATGGGCCTGTAGGGTTTGTTTGTTTGCCTGTTTGTTTTCCTTTTTTGGCTTCTCTCTGGTTTTAGAATCATGGTAATACTTGCCTGCAGAAATGATTTTGGAAACATTGCTTCACTTTCAATTTCTTCAAAGAACTTCAGCATTATTGGCATTAGTTTCTCCCTTAAATTTCTTATATAATTCAACAGTAACTCCATCAGGGCCTAGGTTTTTATTTGTTGGTATATTTTCAATTCCATTGGCTGATATTGGTTTATTTAGAATTTGCATGTCTTCTTCATTTAGTTTTGGCCATTCGATTTTCTCTAGGAATCTGTTTATTTCTTCTGTGTTTTCCATCTTATTAGAAGATAAGTTCTCATAGCAGGTATTGATGATCTTGCTTTCTGTAGGATCAGCTGTGATTTCCTTCTTTTCATCCCTAGTAGCTTAAATTTGTGTTTTCCCCTCTACTTCTTTCAAAGAAGTAACTTTTCTATTCATTAAAATCTTTGCAGGATTTTCTTAGTCTCAATTGTATTAATATTTACTTGTAACTTTATAATTTCCTGCCTCATATGAGCCTTGGGTTTGATTTGTTATTTTGCTAGAAGTTAGAATTTCAATATTGGGTTGTTTATTTGAGCTCATTCTGTTTTCCTGATGTGAAAGTTTATTGCCATAAATTTTCCTCTTAAGAGTACTTTCATTGTGTCCCATAAGTTTTGGTATATTGTGGTGGCAGTATCATTTAATTGTGTATACATTTTAATTTCTTCTGTGGCCAGTTGGTTGTTCAGAAGTATGTTGATTTGTTTCTGTGTGTTTACATAGCTTTGTGATTTCTTTTGTCATTTATTTCCACTTTCATTGTGCTATGCTCAGATAGTATATATGGAATGATTTCAGTTCCTCTACATTTACTTGATCATATTTTGTGGACCAGTTTATGGTCTGTTTTGGAGAACTCCCCATATGCAGGTGACAAGAATGTGTACTCTGTTTTGGGGTGGGCCACTTTGTAGATATCCAACAGGTCCATTTTTCACAATAAAGAAATATTTCTTTATTGGTTGTTTTTGTCTAATAGATCTTTCTGTAAGAGTAGGGCCATAAGGTCTCCCACTACAATTGGGTGAGTGCTTATTTAGTTTTTAATGTCTGTTAATATTTGTTCTACATTGTTGGGTACACATGAATGTTTGGTACATATATACTCACAATGGTTAAATCTTCCGCCTGGAGGTTTCCCATAACATGTACGTAATGATCTTCCTTGTTTCTTTTCATCTGTTTTGGCTTAAAATTTACATTGTCTGCAAATAGAATAGTTACTCTCACTTTTTTCTGGGTTCCTTTTTTTTTTTTTTTTTTTTTTTTTTTTGCGGAACCGGGGATTGAACTCAGGCCCTTGCGCTTGCCAGGGAAGCACTTATTCCACTGAGCCATCTCCCCAACCCCTTTTCTGGGTTCCTATGGCACAGATAATTATTTTCCATCCTTTGACTTTAAATCCATAAATTTCTTTTTAAGTAAACATGTTTCTTGAATACATAATATTGCTGGATTTTGTTTCTTGATCCATTTAACCAGTGTTTCTTTTGAATGGTGGATGGAGACAATTCATATTGATTATATTGATATAACTGATACGTATTGGCTTATCTTTTTTATGTTATTTTCCTGTTAGTGCAGTCTTTTTTCATCTGTTTAATTGCTTGTCCTGCTTGGGACCTTGTTTCAAATGGTGCTCATGTTCTTTTGGTCTTCATTATCTCTTTCTAATACATCCTTCAGAGCATTCTGTAGAGCTGATTTTCTGGTCATGAATTTGTTTAGTTGTTCTTTGCCATGGAAGTATCTTATTTCTCCATTGAGTTTGTAAGATAGTTTGTCAGGGTACATCAAACTGGGTTGAAGGTTGTTTGCAATAGGGCTTGAAATACCTCACTCTAGGCTCCACTGGACTTGAGGGTTTGTGTTGAGAAGTCTTCTGTGATTTTGGAGAGCTTTCCTTTATAGGGGATTTGTCTCTCTCTCTCTTTTTTTTTTCTAGCTGCTTTTGATATTTTGTTCTTGTGCTGAATTTCTGGAAGCTTTATTATTATATGTATTGACATAGATTTATTTTGGCCATGGCTATTTGAAGCCATGCTTCACTTATTTGTATGTGAAATTCTTTCTGTTTGGGAAATATTCTGTTATTATTTCTCTTCTAATATTTTAAAATTTTATTTTATTATACAGCATAAAAGCAAAAACAAATAGCAAAAATAAAGACAGAAACAGAGCAACATACACCATTACATATGGCACAGAATTTCAAAACAGGAGTAAAAAAATTAACAATATGTTATGTATTTCTATCATCAAATCTGTTCTTAAGATTAATAGACCATTACATATGGCACAGAATTTCAAAACAGGAGTAAAAAAAAAAACAATATGTTATGTATTTCTATCATCAAATCTGTTCTTAACATTAACAGACACAGGTATGAAATACATTAAACATTAACCCAACCTTAATTTTTTCCTTGTCTACTTTTTATTTTTTAGTTTATTTTAAACAGAGTCTAATGATAATTGACAAAACATTAAAAACAGTACACATTTAGAAGAACAAGATGAGAGGTATTCAGTCGTGGTTTTTGTACTGCACATTTCTGCCATTGTTTCTGTGAAGTGGTTTTTAATAGCTTTTGCGCTGTCTCCAGCTTTCTAACTCATTCCAATCACTATACTGCACTTCTTTGCATCGTTATGTAGCTATTGAACTGATTGGTGATGGTTCCTTGGTATTTTTAAGCTAGCTTTCCTTTCCTGTTCACTAGTCACATTCCTGTTTTCTACATTTGATATTCTACCTGCACCTTCGTTCTATCTGTTGCGTATATTTTCACAGGAGTTTTTAAATCTCCTTGAATTCTGTCTGCTTCTGTTTTATTGAATCCACTTCTTCTCTATGTTGGGCATTCATGATTTCCATCACTTTCCTGAGCTCCACTATTTGTGTATCTGTGTATATTTTAATGTCTTTCATTTTGATTGCCATTTCTTTGTCTACATTAGAGACTATTTTTTATGTCCTCTTCCATTTGGCTTTTCACTTCTGCTGCTATTATTTCAAAAAATTCCCGCGGATTGCTTCTATACTTGTGCTCTGGACTTGTGTTGGGTGGGCTGAGTATTAGAGCTTGCATTTGTCTTTTCCTCTTATCATTTTTTATTCTTTTCTGTGTTGATGCTTGAACATTTATTGTGTTAGATACCTTTATTCCTGGTGTCGAAGCTTTCCTAGGAGGTGTCTGCTTCTCAGGGGCGTCTCCTGACATAGGTGGCCCTTAATCTCTATGTTTATCTCAGTGCTCTACTTTCCCAATGCGTTAAGAATGTTTGCTACATATTTGACTCAGGTAGTGGAGCTGACATGACTCAAAGCCCATGTCTGGTGATGGTTATGGTCCTTTGTAATTGCAGTGTTGTCATAAGGGAAGAAAAGCTGCAGCAGGTATGGCATCCTGGTGAGAATGGGACAGTTAGCAGTGATAATAGTCTCAATCTCAGCCTGTCTACTGACAAATGTTAGTAACTGTTAGCCTGATATCTGTTATCGTAGGATAAACTTCTATGGTTACATAATGTAGTCTAACTTATACCAGGAACATGTGTGCAATGTCTTCTCACTTATTGGGGTGATTTTACCCTGTTGTGTGTGGCAGTGGAGGTTCAGAGGAGTAGGGGATAGGATGGAGAAATGAGTGAGGCCAAGTATAGAGGAACAAGTTTAGTGGGCCTGGAATGATCATTCAAGTTGTGGGTAATTGTTGGATACAAAAGGGAGAATGGAAGAGAAAGCCTATGATTGTTAAAGCAAACCAGAAAGGCAACAATGTTTACTTGCATGAAATTCTCATAAAATCAAACTAGTTGATCATCCTGATAACCATCAGATCATCATGATGATAGTTGATCAAAAAGGAAAAGAAGAATAATGAAAACAGGAAGGTTAGAGACCTAAATCTGAGTGAGAGAGAAAAGAAGGTAGAAAAGGGAAAGAAAAGAGAAAACACAGGAAAAAAAAATAACTGCACAAACAGAGGGGAAAAAAACAACAAACCTACAGAAAGAAAAATAAAATTAAAACAGAACAGTAATGAAAAGAGAAAGAAAAGGAAAAAACAAACACATAGCAACAAGCAAAACAAAACAAAATATTCTAACCCAGATGACTACGAAGAGCAAAACTCATCAGGCAGAAAAAAAAAAAAGAGAATTAGTGAGCCTGTTCTAGTGTCTACAGTTCCACACTTGGTCCCAGTCTGACCCCAAAATGTGTCTTCTAGATTCTGCATAGATGGCAGGTAGATTTGCAGTGACTTTGGGTACGATCTATGTCTGTGAATTTGGGGAGACTGGATTATTTTTCTGTGGCTGGAGTTCTCCCCAGTCATTTGAAAATAAAAATAAAAGGAAAAATAAAAAGAGAAAGAAGGGGGAAAAGAAAAGACTCAGCCCTACCCACCCAGCACTGCTCTGTGTCTTTGTCCCCAAGCACAAAGCTGGTTCTCCTAACTTACCACCTGCTAGCTCAAACTGGTGCTGTTGCTTTAGACTTTTCTGCACCACCACCACATCTATCCGTCCTGTGCACTCTAGCCGGGGTCCTGCATGTCGCCCACATTCCCACTGGTCTCCAGTCCCTGAGCCCATCAATGGCAGGAATAGGAGCCTGTCTTGGATTTTCTTCCTGCCAGTCACCACAGCTTCAGGTCCTAGTAAATATTTTTTAAAACAAAATATAATAAAGGAAGTCCTTGCCATTTCCATTGAATTCCCTCTCTTGCTCTGTAAATAATCATGTAAAAATTTATAACACATACAAATAGAAGTAGATATAGACATAGACAATGTTTCATGTGGGTGTGTGAGTTTACTTACTGCATTTCCTTTCTTAGATGAACTATGATAAGTTCTATATTTGTTTCCTCTCCCATTCATAGCACTTACTAGCGATGTGACCTTGGGCATGTGTCTTAAGCTTTCTAAGCTCAGATTCCTCACATGTGACCATAGCACAATAGTGCCTATCTCCTAGGGTTGTGTTGAGGCTCTCTGCATAGTACCTTTAACAGTTTGTAGATGTCATAATGTTAAAACTCTTATGTACCTTCCATCTCATTCCCCATCAGAAGTTTCAGGGGGTGAGTAAAAAATCACCCCCTGAAAAAAGACTCAGAATTAGAACATTAATACAGGTAAGAGCCCTGTTACGATTTGTGTCTAGATGTATCCCCAACACCTCGCAGTTTTAGATGGGGCTCTTTAGGAGATAGCAGAATCTACAGTATGTGATTAGTACATGGTTTAGTGGTAGTAATAGGGGTGCTGAGATTAAGGGTGAGTGATTGCTAGATTAATCCACAGATTATACTGGTACCATTCCAATACCAATAGATGAACACAATAGAAGGGAAAGAAAGAGGCTTGTCTGTCCCTCCCTTGGCTTGCTTTTACTGTCATGAACTGTTTCTTTTTATGGGATGCCCCCTCTCTGATGTGACATCCTGTCTTGCAGCCAAAACCGAAACCTCTACAAACTGTGAGCTAAATAAGCCTTTTCCACTTTTAACTTTTGGTGTCAGGTCTTTTGTCTCAACAACAAAAGAAAAGTAACTAAGACAAGCCCTTAGAGATATGGGTAGCATGCCTATTTATTTTTCATGGAGAGAAATAGAGACCCAGAGAGAAGTGCTTTGGCTGAGGTCACAAAACAGGATGGAAGAAGTATGCTGGTGATGTCCGGGCAATTCTTTCTCAAGGTAACTTTCCTGTAAAGCAAAATGCATCTTGTGAAATTGGTACTGTGCAAGTTTCTCTGCACTTTCTTCTGTTCTCTCCAAAATGAGAAGCAGAGTAAAGGACAGGTCAGGAAAGCTATGCCTTGAACGGTTTCTTCCCTTTGCTGTGCAAACACAAGCATGGGCTGGTCCCTGCCAGTGAGCAGCAGCTTCTTAGTACCCCCAATTGGGGATTGTGACAATAAGAAGTCCAAGAACACCTCCTTGCCCTGAGGGGCCTTTAAAACTATTAAAACAACTTCAAGCTCATTTAAAAACCAAATATGCATGCAAAACACCATTCAGTGATTAAAATAATAATGCATTTGCATGGTATTATATGATTTTCATTATCCATAGGAGACAGTCCCTCTTACTGCTTCTCTTTTATACATAAAAAGCTGTGGCTTACATAGTACTGTAACTTTCCCAAAACTATGACAGCTAATGATCAGGAAATCTGGTGTTGAACTTGGGTCTGTCTGACTTTTCACTTCACTAACCAGAGGGTAACAGGATGTGGTGCATTTTCACTCTAAGTCCCTTAGAGCAAAGAGGAGGGACAAAGCCAGACGGGATATCCTAGAGTAGCGTGTGGTCCTTTGGTGTAGAGTTAGTTCACTTCTTCTTTGATTCTTTGCTTATTCTTTTGCATATGAATCCTAACTTAAAGACTGCCTGGGTTTTGATCCTGGCTATGTCACTTAGTGCAAAGAGAAGGTGGCTCACCTTTATGTCTCCTTCCTCATTAGAATGATGCAAATCATACTACCTCCCTTATAAGTGGTTGTGACATTTATAAATCATGTACAGAAGTGTTTTAGGTGGCTGAGTTAGATAAAAATATTATAGACAGGCAGGCAGGGCTGAGCCCTTATAGGAGCCAGTGTGGAGGACAAGATGCCTCGCGGAGAGACAGACACTCCTGCTGTGGGCCAGACCCCAGGACAAAAGATTAAACAAATGCACACCCGTGTCTCCCCCTTTGGACCCACCTCACTCTATGGATGTGCTCTATAAAAATCCCCAGAAAAGGCAGGTTCCTTAGCAATCTACAGGAGTTTCTCACAGACAGAAACTTTCTTTCCCTCAATAAATACATTCTGCTCTTAATCTCTGTTGTTCCTAAAATTCATTCTTCTATTTTAGCGAACACAAACTTGCCCCAGATATCTGTCATGTTGGAGCCTCTTTCCTCTATATCGGAAGCACATAGAAGTACGGGAAGAGTTTTATAATGGTGGTTGTGCTCCTGCAATGCCAGCTGCTGATCAGGTAATCTGTGCTTTAGTGAAATGAATCAGTCATTCTTGGTTCTGGTTAGCTCTCCCACTAACGAGTCATATGATCATAGTTGAGTTGTCTGTCCCTCTTGAGCCTCAATTTTCTCACCTATAAAAGGAAGCAATTTGACCTTCTGATCTCTTAGGTCCCCTTGTTTACAAATTATGCTGCTTTCAGGGGTCTGCCCTCTTTCTCATCACAAATCTTTAGAAGTTAGATCACATTTAAAAATTGTCCTATTGCAGTCTGAATAGATAAGAAAAACAAGGACAATATCTTTGCCATCGCGTTTTTCTTAAAGTGTGGCCCTTAGACCACCCACATGAGAATTATGTGTGCTATTGATTAAAATACAGATTCCTAAGCTTCTGTCCAGACCCCTTAAACCACAGCTTTGAAAATCAGGCTCAGATAACCAGCTACATAGGATTTCTACAGGAACTCTTGCTTGAGAACCACTGGGCAAACTAGTAGAGGAAGAAAATGCCCAGTGTGTCACTGTAGCCAAGGTTCTCAAACTTGAATTTACATGTTAAACTGTTCTTCAAATGCAGATTCAGGTTAAGGAGGCTAGGTTTGGGCCCAAGAGTCTGTGTTTCTAACAAATTCCCAGGGAACAATGAAGCTGGTAGGGCATGAGCCACACTCTGAGAATCTAAACTTTGGAACACCACTCTGGAGCTGCAGGACCTTGGGAAAAGTCCTTAATTTACTTCTCTGTTACTTAGTCTCTTTCTCTGTGGAGAAAAATAAAAGTAATGCCTATATAATAGAACTACTAAATGGGTTAAACCAAATAATGTATGTAAAGCTGCTTGTCCCCACACTAGCACAGAGGCAGTTATAAAAGATACACTGAACAAACACTACTGTAATAAAAATTCTATTGAGTCAGACTCCCAAGGGTGGGATGCTAGGAATGCATTTTCAACTAAAGTCTTTTATGAACAAGGAAGTTGTTCTGTCTATGCTCTGTCTCCACCAAGGACAGGAGCATCACTGACCTGATTTGAATTCTCCAAATCCTGTAGGCATCTGTCCTGAAAATGTTTGATTCAGGAAGTGATGTAGTGTGGTCCTCAATAAAACTCTCACTCACCAAGCAGCACAGGTAATGACAGCTTTATAAGGCTACTTTTATTGTTTCCCAAGCAAATGTATGCTGGAAAACTATTTCTCCCAAGAGGGCCAGAAATGGACCTGGATGATAAAACATATGAGTGTGAAAATCTAACTCTACCATCAGGCATGTGTGCCAGAAGACAATGAGAATGGGTGTTGAGATGAATGCTGAGTCAGGCTCAGGGCTCTTAAAGGAGACCTAGTTTGCTGTGATATAGAAAGCCACTTGCATGACAAACTCTTGCCCTTTCTGTGTGCAGCTGCTGATTGTAACCTGACCTGGATTTAGAATCTGAAATTTTCATCTATTGAGTTGGGAAAGGCACAACTCGACAAATGTTCCTTGAACATCCATCACGCCAGGTTCTGTGTTAGGTCCAGGGACACAAGAACAGAAAGATGACTTATGTTTCAGGACTGCTGGTAATAAGTACAGTGGCCCTCCTTTATCTGTGGGAGATGAATTCCATGACCCTAAACGGTGCCTGAACTCTGTGCATACCATGTTTTCTCCTACACATGCCTACGTACCCATGATGATGCCCGATTTGTACATGAGCCATAAGAGATTAGCAATAATAGCTAATAATGAAATAGAAAAAACTGCAATAAAAGTTATGTGAATGTCCTTTGTCCTTCTTTGTGTCTTTGTCTGTCAAAATATCTTATTGTGTCTCATATATTACTTACAGGAAATAATTTATGGCTTCTCCTTGTCTTATCCCATTTTCTTTAGGATTCTTGCTGTGTAAACTAAGAGCCCCTTGAGCAAAAGACTGGCACACCTTGGTGACTGATCTGCAAGCCTGGATAGCTGCAATGTGACTAATGGGCAGGTAGCACGTACAGCATGTACGTGCTGCTAGACCAAGATGATTCCTACGCCAAGGGGGAGGGCCCGGGAGTTCAAGGTGCAGTTCAGAATAATGATCAATTTAAAATTCATGAATTTTCTTAGAAGTTTCCATTCAATATTTGTGAAGCACTATTAACTGTAAGTAATTGAAACCACAGAAAACAAAACATTGAATAAGGGATACTATTTTAATAAACATGTACATTAACAAATTAATAAAAACTACTATACATTCCAATGGGACTTATGAAGGGAGCCAACAAAAAAGTACAATAAGAGAGACAGCATGAACTTTTTTGAAGAAGTTTGGGGAGGGTCTTTCCAAGGAGGTGATAATTCATTCAAGACACAAGGCAATATTAAGCATGAATTGAATCCCTAAACAGAGAAGGAACAACATTCTAGGAAGGAGGAACAGTGGTTCTTTTTTGTTAGAAGAAAACCAACATGGCTTTAGATTGTGTGTGTGAGTGTGTGTGTGTGTGTTGGGTAGGCAGGGGGAGGTGTTGGCGGTAAGCAAGGTCAAGGAGATGAGTGACAATAAAGGGACACATTTCCTGAGGACTTAGGCACTGAACGCTTTGCCTGCAATATTTCTTTGAATGCTCACAATGGCTTATATCCACTTTATAGACAGTGAAAGTGAGAGCTGAGGACCGACTTTCGGGGCCATCACATACATCCCTTGCTTTTCCTAGTCCCCACCCCTCACTCTGTCAGCACCACACTTTCTCCCCTGATGGCTCCTGTTCCCATCCTGGCCATCATACAGAATAGCAGAATGAAGTGGCCAGGCTGAAAACCACAGTGATGGAGATTCTGCTGCATAATGGACTCCCATTCACAAGTGGCTAAGTGTGCCAGTAATTTGTCTGCCTTTATAATGACACTGAATAAAAATTCATTCAAGTGAAGTGTGGTACAGTGGTTAAGGAGCTGAGCGCTAACTTTCCTGCTCACTGGAGCTTTGGTCGCCTGTGCAATGAGTGCATGGGTTGTGCGGTGCATCACTGAAGTAATAAAATGGCTCAGTAGAGAAATTATGCTAACAACGTACTTCCATTGCAGAAATAAGGTATAGAAAATAAGGGTGATAATGGGGCAATTACTTCAGACCTCCACGGTCTCATCTGTAAAATGGACAGAGAAACAGTTCTGTGAGCACAGGCACGAAAGTATATGCTTAGATCACCAGCAAGAAGGAAGAAAGTGTGAGAAGTTATCTTTGATGCATAACTTTGTGTTCCTATAATGATATAGTGAGAAATAAGCTATTTTAATTTCAAAAGTGCATGCAGGGTTCCAAATTTGACTTAGCATGTGCAGTAATTTTTATATTGCATATAGTCCAAGGAGTATATTGAGATTTCATTTCTGCCCATGTCTTCTGGGAGTGTTATCTGAGTCTTGTTGCAGGAGAATGAATGAAACCTCTAAAGGTGGGTCTCTAACATGCTTCAGCATGCAGCAAGGGCTCTGCCAATATCAATTTCATAACTTTTACTGAAGGTTAGGCCTTGAGTTCTGCTTTAGTGGATCTTAAATGTCCCCCCAGTAGCTCATTATGTTAGAGGGATGGTCTCACATTGATACTGTAGGGAGATGGTAGAAATTTTTAAAGATGGGATTTAATGGAAGGGCTTAGGTCATTGGCAGCTTGCCCTCAAAATAAATACAGGGGCTCTCCCCTCTTTTTCTTCTCTCCTTCAAGTCCTTCCATGAAGTAAATGGCCTTTTGCTCGCCACAGGCCTAAAAGCAATGGGGACGAATGGGCCCAGACTGAGACCTTTGAAACTGTGAGCCAAAATAGGCCTTTTCTCTTTCTAGGTTGGTTATCTCAGGTATTTGTTATATAACAGAAAGCTGATGGACACAGATTCTCTAATGGGAAAACATGAAAAGCCATGGCTAGGGTGACCGTATAATTTGCCATCTAAACTGCAGCATTTTAAGAGTTCTATTATTAATAAATAGGAAGGACCAATATAACTGGGACTGTCCCCAGAAAGCCAAGGCATGCAGCTCATGTAACCATAAAAGCTAAGAATTTACCAGCTAACAGAGAGATATTAACAGAGGCCCAAATTTCATGAGACTCAAGACCCCTCCCAGGCATAGACAATAGACTACCTATTTAAGATTTCTTCACATAACAGAAATCTTGGTTTACCCATATGATTTCATTATAATAGGTTTTTCTTTGCAAATGCTTCTGCAGTCATGGGGATACCGCTTCCTTTGATGTAACAGTGAAATTCCTCCTGCATTGAGGGAGAAAAGACTCACATTTTAAATTATAATGTCACAAAGAGAAGAAAGCCAATTAATTTTAGACTTCACTATCCTGGGATTTATATTAAGTTGAGCAGAGGCTGGGACTGATACTTTCTTTTACAGTAGCTGTTGGTAAAAAAAATTAGTAAAACTGCATTTCTTTCAATGTGAACAAAAGAGCGAGCTAGGGGCAGAGCTTGGAGAATATCAAAACCATGTGATATTAAAGTTGGTGTATTTAGAGTGCTCAGGATACATCTCTGCTACTAGGCTAACTGTCCACATGCATATCTAATGCTCAAGGAAAAAAGGTGCTCTCACAAGGTCAGTATACTATGAGAAAACTGAGACCAACAGAGTTTTGCTAGCCTTTAAAGTTTGTAAGCATTATGATTTGTTTAAACCATATTTATGATTAAGCTTGGTCATGTAGAAAGGTATAGCCTAGTCGGAAGTGTCTGAGTCATGAGGCATCCACGCTCATAGACAGATTAATATTTTTCTCATCAGATTGGGTTAGCTATCACTTTCTTTTCTCTGTACAGAAACTGACTTTCCATTCTGCCTTTCCACCACGTGCAGAGCAGCACAAAGCTGTCACCAGAAGCCAAGTAGCACCCAGAGCCATAGTCATGAACCTCTAGGCTATGAGTCCAATTAAACTTCTTTGATTATAAATTATTCCATCTCAGGTAATTTGTTATAGCAACCGATAACAGACTAAGACAGTAAGGGAAACATGATACCAAACAGTGAATTAGTATTCTGCGCTACATCTCAAGAAAAATAAACTACTTTACTTGCAGATAAGACAGTAAGAAAATCATGATATGAGAGAATAAATCACTATTCTGCACTACATCTCAAGAAAAGTAAAGTAACTCATTTTTAGATCATTGACATGAAACATCATCATAGTTATCCAGGGGAAGAACTAAAGCAACATATAGCCCAGATTTTAGCTTCACTAGAGCAGCACCTTGTACATATAGCTTATGTTCTATGTTTTTACTTTTGTTTTCCCTGTTGGCTTTAAGAAGTTTGTAGTTATGGGGCTGGCCAAATAGGTCAGTGGATTAAAGTGCCTGCAAGCAGGTGCAGGGGCTGTGGGTTTGATCCCCAGGCCTGCTGTGCTGGTCCTGCCCCCAAGGGTCTGCTGAGATGGCAATTGAAACTGGGCATAGTGGCATGCACCTGTAATCCTAGCTCTGGGGAATCTGTAAAAAAGAGGATCACTATGAGTCCAATCGAGTAGTGAGACCCTGAACATCCTGAAGACCCTTCCCTAAAAATACAAAAATAAATAAATAAATTTGTAGTTATATCATTGAATGCACTGGTAGGTGAGGGGTTTCTTGTGAGACATCTTGGATAGCACAGCCAGGCCTATACACAAGCAACCGTGTTGAAGGCACCTGAAGATGGCATTGACCTTGGCACCACCACCTATTCCTATGTGGATGTCTTCCACCATGGAAAAGTGGAGATAATTGCCAGTGACCAGGGAAATCAAACCACTCCAACCTATGTTGTGTTCACTGACACAGAATGACTGATTGGAGATGCTGCAAAAAATCAAGTGAACCCCACCAACACAGTTTTTGATGCTAAGCATCTGATTGGACGTAGAATTGATGATGCTGTTGTCCAGTCTGATATGAAGCACTGGCCCTTCATGGTGGTGAATGATGCAGGCAGGCCCAAGGTTCAAGTAGAATACAAAGGAGAGACAAAGAGCTTCTACCCAGAGGAGATGTCTTCTATGGTGCTGACAAAGATGAAGAAGATAGCAGAAGCTTATCTAGAGAAGACTGTTCCCAATACTGTGGTCACTGTGCCAGCTTACTTTAATGACTCACAGTCAGGCAACCAAAGATGGTGGAACTATTGCTGGTTTAATGTACTTAGAATTATCAACAAACCAACTGCTGCTGCTATTGCTTGTGGCTTAGACAAAAATATTGGAGCTGAAAAAATGTGCTGATTTTTGATTTAAGAGGTGACACTTTTGGTGTGTCAATTCTCACTATTGAATATGGAATCTTTGAAGTGAAATCTACAGCTAGAGACACTCACTTAGGTTGAGAATATTTTGACAACCAAATGGTCAATCATTTGGTTGCTAAATTCAGTGCAAACACAAGGACATCAGTGAGAACAGAAGAGCTGTCCCCCATCTTCATACCGCATGCGAGTGAGCTAAGAGAACCCTCTCTTCCAGTACCCAAACCAGTATCGAGATTGATTCCCTCTATGAAGGAATCAACTTCTACACTTCCATTATTTATGCTTGATTTGCAGAGCTGAATGCTGACTTGTTCCATGACACTCTTGACCCTGTGGAGAAGGGTCTTGGAGATACTAAATTGGACAAGTCTCAGATCCACGACATTGTCCTGGTGGGTCAAAGTCCATAAGCTTCTGCAGGACTTCTTCAATGGAAAACAATTGAACAAAAGCATCAATCCTGGTGAGGCTGTTGCTTATGGTGCAGCTGTTCAGGCAGCCATGTTATCTGGAGACAAGTCCAAGATGTGCTACTATTGGACGTCACTCCTCTTTCTCTTGGTATTGAAACTGCTGGTGGTGTCATGACAATCCTCATCAAGCACAGTACCACCATTCCTACCGAGCAGACCCAGACCTTCACTATCTACTCAGACAACCAGCCTGGCATGCTCATTCAGGTATACAAAGGTGAGTAAGTCATGACCAAGGATAACAACTTGCTTGGCAAGTTGAACTCACAAGTATACTTCTTGCATCCCATGGTGTTTCTCAGATTGAAATAACTTTGGATATTGATGCCAATGGCATCCTCAATGTTTCTGCAGTCAACAAAGGTACAGGAAAAGAGAACAAGATCACCATCACTAACGATAAGGGCCATTTGAGCAAGGAGGACATAGAGTGTATGGTCCAGGAAGCAGAGAAGTACAAAGCTGAAGATGAGAAGCAAAGGGACAAAGTATCCTCCAATAATTCATTGGAGTCCTATGCTTTCAATATGAAAGCAACGGTTGAAGATGAGCAACTACAAGGCAAGATTAATGAGGAAGATAAACAGAAGATTCTTGACAATTGTAATGAAACCATCAACTGGCTGGATAAGAATTAGACTGAGGAGAAAGAAGAGTCTGAGCATCAGCAGAAGGAGCTCGAGATCATCTGCAATCCCATCATCACCAAGCTGTACCAGAGGGCAGGTGGCAGGCCTGGAGGGATGCCTGGAGTTTCCCTGGTGGAGGAGCTCCTCCCTCTGGTGGTGCTTCCTCGGAGCCCACCACTGAAGAGGTTGACTAAGCCAACCCAAATATAGATAATAGCATTCTTCCACAACCAATGAAATTGAAGAACCTAAATTTGTAGCGAATTATGTGGCAGTTATTAAAGTTGAGCTTCTATAGTAAAGTACTAGGCATTCATAATACTTGAATAATGGAACATGTACACAGGGAAACATAGCACTGCACTTTAAGCATTGTACTATGAGTGGAAATGCAATGTCTGCAATAAAGATATTTAAATTGGCAAAAAATTGTAATTATATGTATAGGTAGTGTCTAGCACCTTATATCAGTACTCATATCAGTTTTCATTCATTTGTTTACTGATTAGACTGAAAAATATTTATGTGGGATTTCTAGGTGGAAAGTGTTCTGCTTAGCACCAGGGATAAAAAGTAAATAAAATCCAAGCTATTTTTGACCCTACTGAGCTCATTAGCTCATGCCTCGAACACACCTTTGTGTGATGAATAGTTGTCTGAAGACAAACTCAGCCACCATGCTGGAGGAGCCTTACATTCCTTCTACATCCTTCATAGTCTTGGGCAGGTCTGAGCTGCAGACTGAGGATGAGAAGGGAAGATTGCCAGCTTACAACCAGGTGTATCAAGACTGCCATTCCCAAGGAGACCAATAATAGGAGGAAGTGAGCTTCAAGATGAGATCGCAGAGGTAGGCTGGGCCCAGTCAGATTTTCTACATCGCAATGAGGAGCTGGGATTTTATCCAAAGAGTGAAGTGAAATTTTAGAAGATCTTAAAACAGCAGAAAGACAAGGACTACACTTTCAAAATAAAATAGTAGTATCTATTAATAGTCTAGAATAGTGAGATCCATTTTGAAATACTGTGGCACACATAATGTATTTTTATTATTTTCTTCCCTATTAGCCAATTCTTTCCTCCCCCTTCCAAACTCCCCTTCCTTTCTATAAGGTCTACTTTCTTTCTTTTCTTTTTTTTTTCTGTGGTATCAGGGATCGAACTGAGGACCTTGCACTTGCCAAGCAAGCACTTATTCTACTGAGCTATCTCCCTAGCCCTATAAAGTCTATTTTCTAGCTTCCTGCAGGACCATGCCTTGAGGAACACTGATCCCATATTTGACCTGCACCATGGAGACCGGCTCCAGGATACCTACCTGCTTGCTTTTCCACTTCTGTTCACACATTTCATTTTCCCAGGGCCGCCATCATTCTGTGTGACCGTCGTTACCACCAAATGAGATGTTTTCATAAGGAGTGGTGACGGGAAGTTGCAACAATCACCTCATAAAATGGTTAAGACAGAGTAAGGAAAGGGCATAATGCTCTTGGAGAGGCCCAGCGTCCTGAGGAGAGAGGGAACAGCTGTTTCCTCTGCTCTCATTTAGGTCTTAAGCCTTTCTTCATATTGAAGAGGTTCCATAAACAAAACTAGAGATTACTGGATGTTCCCACAAAAACTGTTTGTGTAACTGGAAGGCGTCTGTATAAAGGGGAGATCTTGGTGTTGGCAAATGGCATAAAAAATGTTCTGTCCTGAGGTCTTGGGGTACCGGAGGGCCAGGGCAGGTTCCCAAGTTACATGAGACTGTCTTTCCCAAATTAATTTTATTCTTGAGGATGAGGCCTGAATTTCAGGAAGTGATCATAACAATGCTGCTTCTGAGTCTCCACCTCAGGCTTTGGATCAGACATTGAGTTTATCTTGCACAGAATCTTCTCTTTGTGCAACACTGGCTACTTCTTAAATTAGAGAAGCATGCTTGATTCATTTCCTGCAGGTGGCAGTACGCTGTTCCTGGCTTGTTTTTGCTTGGTAGAGTTTCTCTGTCCCCCAAATGAAAGTTTATTTAGAACTTCTAGAACCTTCCAGGAAATTCAAGTGATACTATATGGTTCTGCTTAATAAATCTTCTGTAAACATTGAATTTATGCCTTTTAGGGGCAGGGAACTTCTGCAACCTCTTCTTTGAGAAATGCTTTTCTCTTTGGCTATCACATTTATGTTTTCCTTGTCTTTTTTTTTTTAGACAGGGTCTCACTATGCAGTTCAGGCTGGCCTTGGGTTCACTTTGTGGCTACTACACTTATGGAATGTGAGTTTTGTCCCCCTGGCCAAAGTTAACTGGACTATATATGGACATGTGACTTGACTACAGCCAATGAGACTCTCTGTTCTGGAAGCATGAAATGAAGATTCACAACTGTCAGCTTATCTCTGATGGCTGTTGAAATCAAAGACATGCGAACCCTAGATCTGTGTTGTTCCATTCAGTAGCCACTAAACACTAACCTTTTAAAATGTGACCAGTCCAAGTTGGGATGCATTATGAATATAAACTACACATTGAATGTCAAAGGCAATATGAAAAAATCATTCAGAATATTTATTAAAATTTAATATTGAACTATATGTTAATGATATTTTTAGAGACATTTACTCAAGTAAATATGTCTTAAAAATTAATTTTGCTGTTTTATGCATCCTTAAAATATGGTTACTAGACAGAAAATTTTGAGCTCCACTTGTACCTCACACTGTTATTTCCATTGGAACGTACTGCTCCCTCTCTTGTCATGTGTACTTGGAGAAAGAATGCTGATTCACAGAGGAAGAATGAATCAACTGGTCAAAGAGATAAGGACAGAAATGGCTGTGCCTTACCAGAGGAAGTAAAAGGGGAACGACAGCCAGCCAGATGGAGAAGGGGTGTAGGTGAGAGTAAAAGAGTGGGCAGAAAGGTTGGAGGGAAAATCAGACAGTGATCAAGAAAGTGACAGGAAGAGACAGCCTGGACTCCTGATGACATTTCAGTTCTTCATTCCAGTACACAGAAAGGAAGGTCAACATTTCCTCTTATTCTTACATGTTCTTACAATAAATTCTCCTTTGTGGCTTAAGTTTATTTAGCTTATGTGCAAATAAAAGAGATGCTTCTGCAACATAATGTTCTGTATAGATTTCCAAGATGTGTGGATACATCCAAAGAGCATCGATATCAAAACATAGCAGAAGGAGGCCAGATACCTATCATATGGATATCCCGTACTATGTCAGACACAGGTGATCAAGCACAACCTTAAGCATGGCCTTAGAATCATTTTCATTGCTAAATCTCTGGCTAGACACACAGCAATTAACTGGAAATGGCATATAATGAAACGTATATTTGTCATTCTTGAGAAAAAAAAAGTCACTGAGGTAGGAGTCATGGGGTAGACTTTTGCTGTCACTGAAAATGTGACCTTGTTTTGTCTTTGGTCAGACTGCTTTTTTTCTGAGCCTCATTTACCTTACATTTAAAATGACAATAATAGCATCTACCCACAAGGTTGCTTTAAGAAAGAGGAAGAGTATAAGAATAGAAGTGAAACCCTTGGCAAGCAGAAACAAGGGTGTGAACTGCTGTTTCGACAACGGTGCTCTGTGTTCAGAACCGAGACAGGTCACTCCTCCTTTGAACTGAGCTGAAGACAGAGGAGGGGACCCCCTGTGACAGCCTCGGCTGTACTGTGGTACCCTTTCCCAGTGACCATAGTAAATGCAGTGGGGCTCTTTGCATAAGCCAGCAGGACCTATCAATTTCATTCATTACTTTTATTTTTATCTGAACGAAAGAAACTGGCACTAAATGGCAATACTGACAAGGAAAATTTTGGTATTTGATTGATTAATTAATTAACTTGATAGAGGGTCTCATTACACAGCTTGGACTCATAGTGATCCTTCCGTCTCAGCCTTCCCAGTGCTAGGATTACAAGTGTATACCATCATGCCCAGTTTCAGTGACCGGCCCAGCACATCTGGTTTCTGGGATTAGCATGGTATGTGGTTCCAAGGAGGGAACCCATATTCTTGTGCTTGCCAGGCAGGCACTTAGACCACTGAGCTATCTCCCCAACCCAGAAAGAGTGATTTTAGGAAATTATGTATTTGAAATATACCAGAAGAAGTGTTGGAAACTTTGGAAGAAATAAAAATGTGTGTGTGTGTGTGTGTGTGTGTGTGTGTGTGTCTGTGTGTCTGAGTGTGTCTGTATGTGTGTTTTCTTGTTTTCTCTAAGTGCTATCCTTTACCTGCAATGTACAAAAATCAGTTCCCAAGTAGTCAGAGAGAAGTGCAGCAAGCCCTGTTCTGTATAAGGCAGGCAGCGTTTCTTGTGGAACGTTAAAATATTTGCTGAACAGAGGAGACCATGGATTCAGGCAAATTAAATCTACCCATAATTATGGCAAGGGTATAAGATAGTTTTTATCTCCAGTGATCTTTCCCACTTGTCTGACATATGTAATCAGGCTTATGAAACAATATGATCTAATTTGGGGTTCTGATAATGCAGCCATCAGACCCATAATGTACTGAGCTGCTTCTTGAAGGCTAAGAAGTCATTGCTGAATTACATGAAAAACTAAAGGGATGTATCTGTCAAACACTATCTACCTTTCCATGTGCCAACTTCAGCAGCACCTCAAGCTAAAAGTCAAGAAACAACACTGCAAATAATTTTGGTAATAATTAAATAATATTCCCTTTATAGTTTGGCTCACACTGTCTTAAGCTCTGTCTCTTTAATCTTAATATGATTAAATATATATTCATTTAATTTATTCCTCATAACAATCCAGAGGTTAGGACTATTATTATCTCCATTTTATAGATAAGTAATGTCAGGTAAAGAAAGATTGAATGATGTACCCAAGATCTCACAACTAACACGTGAAAATATCACACTCTTAAAGTTTCTGTAAAGACCATTAGGCAGGGTAAAGTGAATTCCAGAGCTATTATAGAGAAAGAACCAGTTATACTTAGATTAGAAAGAGCAATGCAGGACATAGAAAGGAAAAGTAAGTCAGTGACCTTGCAACCCTGTTGGCTTATTTTAGAAATGAAGAAACCAAGGTTCAGAAAGGTTAAATAATTTGCCCAAGGTCATGTGAAGAGTTAGTGGCAGAGCTAGGAAGTTATTCAAGTTTCTTGGCTCTTGTTCTGTTGTCAATCCAACAATTTCCTCATTGCCTTGTGAGGCTGAGGATCAGTCCTGTACACGGCTTGCCTGTATTGTTCAGGGGTCTCCAGGGGAAAAGCTCCAACAGAATGTATGCAGAATTCTAACATAGTATTTATTAGATAACTTTGAATGATCCCACAGTGACTGTCTGCAGTGTTGAGAGCACCAGAAGTTGCTCAGTCTCAGAAGCTGGAAGCTTCTACACAGGGAGAACAAGCTGAAGCCCTGGTCAAAGGCTGAAGGGCTGGAAATTGCTGAGAGTTGGGGGAAAGATGGTGTTCACAGGTTGAAGAATCTAGAACCTGGTGTCCATGGCTGGTGCAACAGTGAAAAGTGTATCTTCTGCAGCAGAGTGCGGAGTGTGCATGTGGGAGGTTCCTTTCCTTGCTTTTGCTTTTGCTTTCATCCGTGTTTCAGCTTCTTGGATTGTACCACCCATATGCAAGGCAGATATGCTCCACTCAATTAGCTAAGCCATATTCATCTTTGAGAACAGACTCACAGACCAGGTAGAAGTTCTCAATCCAGTCAAGCTGATCACCAAGATGAACCATCACATTGCTTGTGGTTTTTCATTTTAGTTATCCTAGAATGCCTTCTGCTCCCTCGTTTTGGCTGATCTTCCTTGCAAAGGGGAAATGAAGACCTTATCTTGGAGTCCAAATGCCAGTTCACATACTTTCCCCTTTGGCCTGGCCTTACCATCACTGCAGCTTTCACACACACACATCAGAATGCTCTTCTCATGACACTACTTGAGTGTTCCTTCTTCTGATGGTCATCCATATCCTGTAGGACGTGGTGGAGCAGAAGGCGACCATGACTGCCCAAACATTGTGCATGAGAACTATGCTGAATAGTAGTGTTCAATCCTGGAACTTAATGAAGAATTGTTTTCTTTCTTAAGTGTTACAATGTTTATACCTTATAAGCCTCAAGGGTACCCAAGAACCTGTCTGGAAAAAAAGGTCCTGACAAAGGAGAAAAGGGGATTCTGGATTACACTGAACCATCCATGAATTCTTCTGCTACATTACCAAAGATTGAGTCTGCATCCCAAGGAGAGGCACAAAACCAATAAAGATCCACAGGACATAGTTCTTGCCTTCAAGGTCTAATGGTCCAGCAGAGAAGCCCATAGCTGCTATATAAAGCAGAACATAGAAGAAGTGGACCATAGATGGTCCAAACAGTGTGCACCAAAGGCATAAAGGTGGAAGAGTCCATATCCAGAGGGTAGAATAGGGTATTTTTTATAGTTTATGAGATTTGAGGTAGATTTTAAAGTGTGAGTTAGAATAAGGAGTATGCAAGACAAAAATACCAATATAAACTAAAATACAGAAATGGAAACTTTCTGGACACAAAGGGGAAATGATAAATTGGTAGTCCAGTTTATTCAGAGCATGCATGTCAAGAGGAAAAAGTAGGAAATTAAATTCACCGTGTCAAATAAGATACAATATAGACATATTAATGCTGTAATGATTAATGTCTTCCATCAAGAATGAGCTAGGACCATGTCTGATGAACAGCTGTATGGCAAAATATTGTGTGTTTCTTTAATGAATGTTTATTTTCCCTCCACACCCCTAGTACTTAAAACCATTGTCTTAGTTACTCTTCTCTCTTTGCTGGGATAAATAACCGACACCCAAATTGTAGGAAGGAAAAGTTTATTCAGCTCACAGTTGCTGGAGGTTTCAGTCCATACTCAGCTGGCTCCATGGCAGCATGGCACATGGCAGAGGGCAAACTTTCATGGTGGTGGCAAACAGCAAGAGCACACACACACACAAAAAAAAGCAGCAGCTCAAGTAGCTAGCTTCTCTTCCCTCCTTACACTGAAATGCAAATTACCTGCCCCAAGGCAGGTGCAGTATCCAGAACCCATAATAATCAATCGCAAACTCCAGAAGCCACCCCAAGGCCCCAAGACTGCATGAGGCTTTGAGGGGACACCTATACACAAACCATAACTTCCATCATGGCTGGAAATAGGTTCACTTTGGTCTCCATTTACCACTAGCACAATATTTGATGGAGTGAATGTTTAGTAAATATCAAATAAATTAATAAATATTATGGGGGCTTTTCAGTATGAGACCAAAGGCAGTGTATCTAGCTCAGAAGATAAGATGGGGAGGTAAAATATTCAGAAAAGTTCTGTGTTTAAGGACCACATGCCATGCAGCCACTGCCCAGGTGTGCCGTAACTAGGGCTTGCTTCAGGAAGACACACCGAGTAGCAATGGAGGAGAGAGAATTTGGTGGAGATTCAGCTCTATCATCACCCTTGACCCTTATTGAAAGTTTTTTGAACCTGATATTGAAGAGCAGGTTATGAGGACAGAAAGCAAAAAGATCTGTGGAAGTGAAATGGTAGGATTTGGCACCAATCACAGAAAAGAAACTGGGAGGAACGATGTGACAAATTATAGTGTCCGAGGATGACTGGAACAGTATCTTCATTTTCATCACAGAAAAAATGAATAATTCCCGACTCCTGGACTTGAGAGGGCACGCCATTTCTTGTAACCAAGTGGGTGTGGCAGAAGGGACGTCACATCTCTTCTGATGGCAAGTCATAATATGTGGCTCACTTTCTAACTCACTGAAATCATTCTTCAGCCTTGGTATCTTTAACCACTATGTAAATGGCCACAGGGTCCAGAGGCAGCCATATTAAGTATAAAGAAAGGCTCCATGGCCACACAGAGAGGGAGAAAGAAAGGGAGAGTGAGAGAAGAGAGAGAGAAAGCCTTCCCTGGATAAAGGCCCTTACTGTCCAGCACCAGCCTGCTTAGAAGATCCCAGAGGTAGGTCATCCAGTTGAACTCTTTCGAATTTATTTATTTATTTATTTATTTATTTATTTATTTATTTATTTATTTATTTTGAGACTAGATCTCACTATGTACTTCAGGATAATCTTAAGCTCACTATGTAGCCCAAGCCAGCACCCAGCTCAGAGCTATTCTTTTGCTTCAGTCTCTCAAGTGCTGGGATTATGGGTGTGAGCCACCATATTCAGTTTCTTTCTGAATTTCTGACCCAAAGAAACCACAGATAATGCATTCAGTTCTGATAATGTTGAGTTTAGGCATCCAAATGAATTCTACAGATATGATATCCAGCTGATTACTGGGAACATAGACCAGGCATTTGTATGTGAAGGCTGAACTATCAAAGTAGATTTGAAGGCTATTTCAAAAACTCTTGCTCCTTGAGTCTTTGGGGGTAGATAGAATTGTCAAGGGCATATGGCCAGAAAAGGAGAGGTTAAGTGAGGAAGAATCCGTGTAAAAGGAAGAGTTGTTATTAAAAAGTTACATAATTATTAGTTGGTCCATGTACATATTGTCACCAATGCTCCTAAAATCCCTAAGAGCACTGATTAAATATGAGTTATTGCATTAATAAATACACCAATTAAGAATGCTACAGTAATGCACTACTCACATCACAGTGGCTTTCACCTACAAACAATCCCTTTCTCACTCCTGTGACATTCATGTGTCACTGCAGGTCGGCTGTGACTCTGATTTAGGCAGCAGTCTGCTCCATGTGTCTTCTCACCCCAGGGAGTGGTGAAAAGAACAGCCTTTGCCAGGAACGTGTAGTTCTCAGGAAAGAAGGGGAAACAAGATATTTTCAGACACTGGTGATGCCTAGGAACACTTCTGTCTTGAAGTGATACATGTCCTGCTTGTTTCCATTCCATCGGCCAAAGCAAGGCACCGGACAAGGTCGCAGTATCACTTAGGAAGCACATCAAGCTCCAAAGCAATGTTTGAATGTGCAAGTCTTCTAACTGAGGGTGGTGGACACTTGAAAACAGTACCTTACTTTATCCAAAGTAACCTTTGTGACTAGCACGTCTCTGACACAAGGTACTCAGAAATAAATGTGGGCTGAATGAATGAGCAAATGAATAAGTGAATAAATATAGTCATGGTGGTGAGGAAAGTTCGCAAGGTAGACGGTGTTGAAGAACTCACGAAAAATGTGACTTCACAGGTATAAAATGTAGGAGTTCCTTCCAAGTTCTCGTCGTGGTCAAAGAAGTCAATATTTGTAATCCCAGAGATATGTTATTATAATCCCACCAGGTTAATTCCAATCTACCACTCCCAGTGCAAACCATAGTGAAAGTAAAGACGCTGAAACATATTCATAATTATTGGGGAGCCAAAGGGCCCTAAGTCCAGCCATGAAGATGGCTTTCAGAATAAAGAGGTTGACCCAGGGCTGCACCTGGGTTTTATTCAGTGGAGGAGTGGCTTGAGGAAGAATGACTGAGAATTGTGGGAAATAGGTGATTACTGTGAGCTGAGCTAGGTAAGTGGACTATGTTTACCTCTGCCATATTCAGAGAGGATATGCAGAGACAGTAATTTGCATTATGTGATTGATTGATAGTATCTAATCTTTCAGAGGTCCAGTGCTTTGGCTCTGATGTGTAATATTTCAAGCCCCACGAAGTCATATCCTCTGTCTCAGGGCTCCATCCCAGCTGTCAGGGCACAGCTCTGGCTCTTCATCCTGTCTCAACCTGGCTCACATTAAAGAGCAGCAAGTATAGGTTATCAGGGAAACACACATGCCACTTCAAAGAGTACCACCAGCACTGTGGCTAGACCAATATATATTGCTACAGGCCAGTTGGAAGGATAAAGAAAAGTCCTAGACAGCTCTGTACATATCAATACATGGAAACAGGGGCAGGCCTAGACAAAATGGAGATAATTACTCTTCTTTCAAGGAAAGCTGCTCAGGTGGTCCTCCACATAAAACATATTTGACAACAGGATGCAATCTCTGGACTCTTTATGACTCTATGGAAGTCCTGTAAGTAGACTACATGAGATTTTCAATCTTTATCCATAAAAATCCCTCCTGGGCACCTGTTTTAGGTGTGGGTCCTTTAAGAGAATAAGTTTATTCAAAGATTTAGGACATTCCTGTTCTGCATCCTTCCTCAATCCCATTCTTCTTTGCTTGCAAGTTCCACTTAGATGTCAAAACAGGAGCTCTTTGATGTGTCATGAGGGTGCAAATGTTCAGTGTCTACCTCCTGGCAAGTCACCCAACTGCAAAAAAGGGAAGTGACTATAAAAAGCCATGTGCCTATGTGCTAAGGAACAAGCCATTCGCCACGTCTCTTGCCTGGAACAAGGTCAGGCCACATTCTATGAAGGCACTGAGATGGCACCGCCAGGTCTGGAGGGATGTCAAACTTCGGGAGAAAATAGACCAGGGGTTGGCTCTGCACACAAAAAATGAATGAGAATGCTGGTGTGGCATAATTTAGAAATACCAATTCAAGCCATGCTTGTTAACTTTTTTATTTTTGATTTAGACTAATGAAATATTGAAGGGAAGTGAGATGTTCTGAGTGATCTGTCCAGATACTGACTAGGTTTTGTGGAATCTAACTGCCAAATTAGTAGCAGAATGACTTTTGGCAAAGGCTATTACTGAAATTAAAACACTGCTTGCCTCTTTCTAAAAGGTGGTGGTGCTAGAGGTAAGGCCTGTAGTGAGTCACTAGAAGGCTTCTTGTTATTTCATTCATAATTACTAGTGGATAAATATAAATAAAAAACTTTGATGATACTATGTGGGTTGTGCTTCACTAGAATTTTTTTGGCCATGTACCAAGGATCAAAAGTAAAAAACTTCTAAATTAAATCTTGAAATATTTGTGTGTGTGTGTGTGTGTGTGTGTGTGTTGTAAATGTGTGTGAGTACAGGTAAAGATGCCCTGACACATGGAATGTGCACATGAGACACAACAATTTGTGAATGATACCACGAGAAAAGCAGTCATTGAGTGATTATAATTTCTTCTTGCATGGTATTTTTAAATCTTTAATATCTGAAAGTGTTTTTCCCGTAATTTTAGTAAGAAACAAAAATGAGATAGTTTCAATGCAAATCAGTAGGAGAGTTTCAATAATTAATGCATTGCTTATTGTTTTCTTAGTCATTATTTGTTGTACAAGATGCAGACATGACATTCTATTTACAAACAGTATTAGAACAAATCCCTCTATTCATTGAATTAAGAAAATGTAGCTGTATATCTATCTTAACAATTTTGAATATACAGATGCAAAACGATCATTCATTTTTATCCCTTTTTGTTTAGTTCTGTCAATTAAATATTATAGGTGTGTGAATTCAGCAAAATATTCCAAAATAGTACACTAGTCCATAATAGTATTGGGATTTCCATATGTCTGGCAGTGTCAGAAGTTGTTGACATGAGTCTTTTACAGCTCAGCATAATAATACCGTTTTACTTTTATACTTCAGTTTTATACTTTTCTGTTGGATGGTTAGGACCAAGATAAAGCAAGACCTATGTAACAAGAATTGTAGATTTTATATCTCATTAAGGTCAGTCAAATCCCCTCAGGATTTATCCTGAGACCCTCTACCACAGTTTGTAGATCCTTTGTCAGTGTCAGTCATGTGGATGAGTCATAGTCATTGCTTGACCAATTTGCTCTCATGAAAGCCTGAGAGAATGTTTTCTCTCCATGTGACTCTCCTTAGGCACACTCTACAACATAGATCACTTTCCTCTTTGACCCCATAATCTTCTTGATCAGAAAATTCAGGACACAATTGAGTTGCATGATGTTTCAGTATAGGTTCCCATATGTCCTGAGTCTTAATTGACCTTGAAAGGCTAGGGCCAAAATGTTGGCTGTCCTTGCAGCCCTCATTTTTCTCTAATTTTTGGTGTGAAAACTTAGGTTGTTAACCCTCCAGAAAAGCTTACTGTTATTACTATACCTAAGCTGTTGAGCTTCACCTTACTATCTTTCTGAATATCAACCATCTTGGGCTTAACATGGAACACATATTTTTCATCAAGTATTGATATGTTAAACTTTAAGTCCCTACAAAACATAATGTAAAAAAATTTAAAAAAATAAAATATATTTTTAAAATAGGAATAAACCATTGTATATGTTTACACATAAGTTTAGATATCTAAGACAAACATCCACCTGAGAGGCAGCTGGGCAGAAACCAGTATGTCATGACAAGCAGCACATAACCTGAAAGTATTTTGGATAACAAACTGAATATCTGTACTTGACCTTGTCTTAATTTCTAGACATGTGGATAGTGGAGATATTTAGCTTAGTATTCCCTTCCTTGTAGCTAATGGGTATTATTAATAGAATTTCATGTTAATAGAGCAAGGGATTGCATGTTGAACCTAGCTAGCTTGCTTTTGACATTTCCCTCATAATTCTGAGGTTTGCTAGCCATCCTGACAATTGAGTGGAAGATCAAACATGGATTTCTCTCATGTGAGTACTGAGTTGTTCAGTATTAGTGTTCAATATGCTACAACATATTTCCTCTGAGAGATGCAAAGATCTTAGATAGATGTAATATTGTTCTTCAGCGTTTCAGATCCATGCTAATTGTCATCACTTGCATTATTTTTTTTCTATGAAAATACCAGTGCATTAACAGAAAACAGAAGGTAGGAAGGAAGGGAGGGAGGGAGAGAGAGGGAGAGAGGAAAGAAAGAAAGAAAGAAAGAAAGAAAGAAAGAAAGAAAGAAAGAAAGAAAGAAAGAAAGAAAGAAAGAAAGAAAATACTAGTGTGTATTGATCCTTCCATCTATTGACATTTGTTTCTGGTTTACTGCTATAGTAGATGATGCAGCTATGAACATTCTTACATATTTTTGTGCACATTTACAGCAATGTCCCTAAAGAATATGCATAGGAATAGAATTGGGAGAAGATAAGCTGTACGTATCTTTCCAAGACAACTCCAATTTGTTTGATCCCATAACCACTCCACCAGCCTGCTCCCGTTTGCTTCATTTCCTTGGCAACATCTGACTTCATCAGATTCCTTCCTATTCTCCAGCCTTTTGGCTGTAAAGCAATGGTTGTGACTTTTTGCAGGTCTGATCCATTCAGACCAGATGCTGCAAACCAGCTGCGCATGGCTGGGTGAGATCTACAGTCTGGACGCCATCCAGAGGTGTGATTTGTTTGACCTGATGAGTGTTTCTTGACCTGAAAATGAATTACTTGCCAATCTTTAAAAATTGGAAGATTTTACTTAGAAATCTGAACTTGCATGTTTTGCATGGGGCAAAAGTCACTTATTTGCACCCAACAATAACTGGCAGCAGCTGAGAAGGAGGTGCCTCTGCTTGCCTGGCGGGAAATGTACTTTGGAACTGGCCCCAATCTTAGGGCCAGCCTGTGTCTTTTAGTTAAATTTGCTGCCTGAACCTTGTAGGTTTTTAAATGGTCTCCCCTGCTTTGGGACTTTAGGAAACAGAGAAAGGCCTCAGAAATAGAGTGGTGATAGATGCATGCCTTTCCCACCCAAGACTAGCCCGGGGGTCACACAGCACCAGATATGTGGCCTCCCGATGGAGACTGGGGTTGCTCCAGAGATCAGGGCCTCTTTGAATCCAAAACCTGACTCTACTCCTCCCTCATATGTGATCCTTCCTTACTCTGAGCTTCAGTAATTCCTTTCTTTATTTGTGCCTCTCTGGTGCCACCAGTTATTTCACTATTTTTCTGATTTTTTTATATTTCCTTTCCTCTATTTTGCTGAGAATTCTTTGAGATTAGCAATTATGTACTTACATGCCTGGCTCTTTGTTCATTTGGGTTGGCCCTTCACTGTACCTAACAGTGTCAACTTACACATGGGAGTTTCACTCATGCACTCAACAAATACTTACTAAGTGCTCACATGCCAAGAATTATGCAAGACGCAAAGAACATGAGATCAAGGATATGACTGAAACCTGGAGGAAAGGACCACTATTTTCCAACCCTCCTTCCCTCTTTTCCTCTTCCCTCCTTCCCTCTCTCTTTCCCTTCCTTCTTTCCTTCCTTCCTTCCTTTTTTCCCTTCCTTCTCTCCCTCTTCCTTTTTATTTTCTGTTTTGTTTCCACAACAAACGTACATAAAGCACGTCCTGTGCTACATGCTGGGAAGCAAAAACAAATGAGATTGTAAACTTTTGATAATGACAAGCTGGCAAGCAGTAAGGTGCCTTGTTGCCCTTGGTGTATGAAGCCGCCCTGCTGTGGGAGCTGGGGCTGAGGGGGCGAGGTGAAGACTGAGCTGAGATCCAAGGGATGAGAAGCTGCTCATCAGCGGTGAAAGGAGGTGGTTGTGTCCATGCAGAAGAGCCAACAGGTGACCCCTCTTGGTGGGAGGAGGCTCAGCTCACTGTCTTGGAAGAAGAGCCGATGTGACTGCTGCTGAGAGGCTAGGGGTGGAGGCCGAGGCTGAGATGCGGGTAAAGGCCACACCCCAGATAGAAAAGGGTTTGGGTGCTAAAATAGAGATGAGTACAATTGAGTAAGCCGCTGTGGGTAAGTAAGCACAGATAAATGAATGTATGCACAAGGATTCCAGAAACTTAGCACCCAGCTGGGAATATAGGACGTCAGATAGATAGGTGGCTGTTGCTTAATCAAGAAGGGGTGACGATGGGGAACATTTCAGAGACTCACAATGTACTGCATACACTTCCTAGTGCTAGTTACAGTAAGAAGAATGAGCCTGGAGATTTATTAAAGGTGGATGGCTCATCCTTTTGAAACCTGGTTGGCAAAGGAACAGCCGTCCTTAGACTTCATAGTCCCTAAAAAGAGGAGAATTGTTGCTTGTGGAGGAGTAGATGAAATAGGTCCATAATGAAGCAGCTCTGAGTCACCGCCAGCACTTGGCTGTTAACTGGATGGATCAAGTCCTATTTCCTAAACTCTGGCCACACTGGTGCAACTCAAGGCTCCTGAGGAGAACAATGCTAATAAGTACATTTTCCCCTTACTGTGCTGCCCTGAGGCTGGCTGAAAGCTTCCTGGCAATTCTAGGCCACACTGATTACAGGGCTTTCTCAGGCACACAACTGAAATCTAAAGGGTCCTTGGGAACAGCTCCATCTTGACCAAGTGATACTTTTGGGAGTTTTCTTCTTCATAGCATTTATAATTCAGAAACATTGGACTCTGAAAATTATAGCCAAGAAATATGGGACTTTGCTGCCCTATGAATAGATATTGTGTTTGTTTGATTGTTTATTTTATTTTAATTTTTTATTTTATTGAAGTACAAATATCAATGAGATAGTTTCAAGACACCTTAAGAGGATGGATTCAATAAATTAATACATTGCAAACTGTTTTCATAATGTTTTGGTATCATACAAGGTGCATACATGATATTATACTTACAGACATTATTATAGCAGATGTCTCATCAGTAAATTAAGAGAGTGTAGCTGTTTACATATCTTATTTTTTATACCTGAATTATATCAAAGATTCATTAATTAATACTTTCTACGTTGTTATTTTCCTAGTGGTTGTCCATAGTACTAGAAGCCGACATAATATCCTGTCCAACCACCATTAGTGCAAATCTTGCCTCTCATAGAATTATGTAGAAGCACGGCGTTATCTATCCCAACTGTACTGTCCATACACACACATCATGATTCTGCCTTTCTATACCCCTTCCTTTATCTACATCTGTCAAAGGTGGGCACTCCATTGTCGTTCAACTAACTTAGGTGCTTGAACTCGACAACACAATCCAACACAGTCCAGCATTCCACAGCAACAGTGAGTTATCTGAAGAAGTTGTCAACCATAGCCATTTACAGCTCAACTTATTATGGCTGCGCGTTGTATACCTCATTTTTATACTTTGCTGATGGATGGTTAAGACCTAGATAGAGCAAGACCTATATACCAAAACATGTAGTTTTTGTTTCTGATGAGGTCAGTGAAGTCCCCTCAGGGTTTATCTTGTAATCCTGTACCTTATTCTGTAGATCCTTTGTCTGTGCCATCCATGTGGATGAGTCACGGCCAATGCTTGAATGTGAGAGCCTGAGAGAAAGTTTTCTCTCCATGTGACTCTCCCCAGGCACACTACAGAACTTCAATCTCTTTCCTCTGTGGCTCCATAATCTCCATGTTTAGAAAATTTGGAGCTCAACTGAGTTTCATGATATTACAGTACAGGTTCTCCTACGTCCTGAGTCTTCACTGACCTTGAAAGGCTAGGGCCAAAATGTTGGCTGGCCTTCTGGCTCTTCTATTTCTCCTATTTTAATCTGTGAACTTAGGTTGTTAACCATCCAGAAGAAAAGCTGATTAGTATCTTGCAGCATATACCATTCACTTTGCACTATGTGACACAACTGCTTTTAGTTGTTGTACATTTCTATTTGTATTTCTTCTTTTCACTTCTTATACTAGGGAGACTACAATATTTACATGTGTGTATCTGGTTTATTTCACTTATGAGTATACATTCAAGTAGCATCCACTTCAATACAAATGCTTCAAGCTTATCATTCTTAATAGCTGAGTAATACTCCATTATATATCATCTTTTTCAACTATTCCTCATGTGATGGACATCTTGGTTGTTTCCAAGATTTTGCTATCACACATTGTGCTGCTATAAACATAGGTAGACATATATCACTATGATATAATGTTTTCAGATCCTCTGGGAAAATTCTCAATAGGGGGATAGCAGGCTTGAATGGGATTTCTAGTCCAGCTCTTTTGAGGAATCTCCACAGTGATCTCCACAATGGTTGTACCAGTCTACATTCCCACCAGCAGTGGAGAAGTGTTCCCTTTTCCCCACAACCTCTCCAACATTTGTTGTTGGTTGATTTCCTTATGATAGCCATTCTTTCTGGAGTGAGATGGTATCTCAGTGTTGTTTTTATTTGCATTTCATGATGACTAGCAATGTGGAGCAGTTTTTCATATATTTATTCGCTTCTTTAATTTCGTCCTCTGTGAAGTGTGTATTCATCTCAGATGCCCATTTCTGAATTGGGTCTTTGAATTTGAGGGCCTTGTTATATCTTAGTTCTTTATATATTCTAGACAGTAGTCCTCTGTCTGATTGCTTATTAGTTAGGATTTTTTCAAAATTTGTGGGTTGTCTTTTCACTCTGTTGACAATTTCTTTTGACGTGCAGAAACTCCTCAAGAAGAGTTGATCCCGGTTGTTGATTCTTTCAAGTGCGTCCCGTGCGAATATATGTTTATTCATGAACACTTTACTTACCCCTATGTCTTCAAGAGTTCCTCCTACTTTCTCTTCCAGGAGATTGAGTGTTTCTCTTTTAATGTTTAGATCTTTAATCCATTTGGACTTTAGCTCAGTGCATGGTGATAGAGCTGGGTCAAGGTTTAGTTTTCGGCATGTAGAAAGCCATGTTTTCCAGCACCATTTGTTAAAGAGGCTATCTTTCTTCCAGTGAGTATGTTTGGTCCCTTTGTCGAAGATCAGATGGCTGAATGTGATTGTAGATGCCTCTGCGACTTCTAATCTATTCCATTGATCCTCAGGTCTATTTTGTTTCCAATACCATGTTGACTTTATCACAGTGGCTTTGTAGTATAATTTCAAGCCAGGAATTGTGATGCCTTCTACCTTGTCTTTATTGGCCAAGATTGCCTTTGCTCTTATAGGTCGTTTGTGGTTCCAAACAAATTTTAGAAATGATTTCTCTATGTCTGGGAGGTATATTGGTGGCAGTTTGATAGGGATTGCATTAAATTTGTACAGCAATTTTGGGAGTATAGCCATCTTCACGATGGTTCTTCCTATCCAGGGGCATGGAATATCTTTCCATTTTCTGAAATCCTCCATAATCTCTTTTCTTAGGGTGTTGTAATTTTCTGTTAAAAGATCTTTGACTTCCTTGGTTAAGTGTATCCCAAGGTATTTCACTTTCTGCGGTGCTATTGTAAAAGGTATTGTTTCTATTGTTTCCCTTTCAGTGTGCTTGTTATCTGTGTAGAGGAATGCTATTGACTTTTGAGTGTTGATTTTGTATCCTGCTATGCTACTGAATTTCCCTATCAGTTCCAGTAGCTTTTTGGTGGAATTTTTGGGGTCTTCCAAGTGTTAACTCATCAGGAATTAAAAGGGGCATCTTATCATCCTAAGTCTCGGTGACACTTCTGTCCCTCTGCCTGGACTGCCTTCCCTCTTCTCAAAGGCTGTGTCTAGGCTACATGGCTTCATCTCCTTCTTCACCTGCCCATAACTGTACCAGGTCACTGTACAATTTAGCATTTGCCTATATTGTGTATGTGTTCATTTTTCATATGCAGGTGTCTTGGTTCTCTAACGACATTATAATTTGGTAATTTTATACAGCAATTAATGCTGTATAAAATTCATTCACAAGGCCTGCATCATATCTTTTCCTTGCTCCCACTGTGTGTATCATAGTAATTCAGAGCATAGAATAAAAAATTTAGGAGCTCAAAGTTACCAGCTAAGAATGTATATACGTTCACTCAATAATTTCTCCATGGCTCAGTTTTCCAGTTTATAAAATAGTAATTGTAATAGTATCCACTTAAGAAGGTATTTCCAAGATTAAGTAAGATAATGCTAATGCACAAAGCTCACCTCTAACTAAGATTAGCTGGAAACTGCACAATGAACTAACGGGAAGGTTAAAGGCTTTAACATTACTTAGAGCTTCTGAAAGGAAGCAGAGAAGGGGGCTGTCTTGTTGAAGTTTAGAATCAACTTTGGAAGACCCTTCAAGAAGTATTCCAAGGTTACTGACAGGTAAGGGATAGTACAGGGAGACGAGATGGTAGAGCAACTCATTGGCCATCTACCAAGTCTTCTGAAAGAAAAAGTACAAAGTGCTTTCCATTTGGTGAAATCAGAGGCAGCCCTAAGAGAAGTGTTGTCTGCTCCTGATCTGCCCCTGTTGGACCCTTGCTAACCTTTGCCTTTGTGAGAACCTTCACCTCTGTCTCTGATCTTTTGATAGCTGCTCTGCATTTTAGGTGGACTTCTTATTCTTATTTTGATGACTATCTTTAATAAACACTTGTTTTACATCAATGGTTAGTTATATAAAGTTTCTTTTCAAATTTAGGTTCAGTTAAAAACAAGAAAGACTTTAAAAATTAGATGATAAGATGAGTGTGATGATCCAGGTCTGTAATCTCAGCATTCAGGAGGCTGAGTCAGGAGCACTGCAGGCTTGAGGACAGCCTGTGCTACATAGCAAGTTTAAGTCCAGCCAAGATTGTACAGCAAGACCTTACTAAAAACCAGGCAAACAGAACCAAACTCTAAGTAAATAGTAGCATAAGAGTTTTGTAGTTAAATACCTCCCACAGAGGTGGAATATACATAAATGATTAGAAAATCTGTGGATAGATGCTTGGAAGAGGCCAGGTTCTGTGTACACCAACTTTGCCTTTAAGCAGCCATGTAAACTTAGAAATTCATTTACTTACCAGAGCTTCCCATCCTCTGATACGTAGATGAGTGCGTCAGGCAAGAATCTCCATGGTTCTGTCCTAACATTTGGGTGCAGAAGGCATCAGGAAACGCTCTTTTGGCAGTGGCAGTAGAATGGTGATTCAAGCTTGGGAGGATGTGCTTCACAGGGAGGAGGGCAGTGTTGAGGCCGAGCCGATGCAGAAGGCATGCAGGGCGTATTTGTATTCTGGCTACAATTATTTGCGTTCATCAGTCCCAAGTTGCTGTCCCTATTTTTGCACTAAAAATGTTCATTTTACACATGCAGACTCAATATTAGCAAATACACGGTCCTCCAAATGTGGTTGGTTCAGACTCTCTCTTGTTTCTCTTGATTTCTTTTTCTTGTGACCTTTGAAAATTAAGGTTTCATCCCTCTTTCAAAATGCTCTAGGTAGGTCCTCTTCTCTGCTTCTGCCTACCACATCAATAGCTCTCATGTGCTGAGATTTCGTCACGTAGCAAGCGCCCTGCAAAGCAGAGTGAGCATAGGTTGTTGCTTAAGCTATAATGAGTCAAGGAGAGAGATATGTCCATCATCCCTGTTTCAAGGAAAGCCGAGCTCAAACCACTTAAGTGACTCGCTCCCAGTCACATAATTTCCAAGGGGCAGAGATGGAATTCAAACATAGGACTGAGACAGGGATCGAGTCCTGGCATGGCGGCTCATGCCTGTAATTCCAGTGCTAGGGAGGCTGAAAATAGGAGGCTCACTCTGAGTCCAAGCTGCATAGTGAGACCCTGTACCAAGTACATCATGTCTTTTTAAAAAAGCAAAACTCAGTGGTAAGGATATCAAAAGTTTTCTTTTTCCTTTTTAAAAATTTAAATGTATCTAAGACATGTTGCACATACTCCATCAAAAAATCTCTCAAATTTCTTATCAAATCTTATAGTTGACTTCATGTAATCAGAGTTTAGAGAGAAATTTCCTCCTCCCAGAAACTCTTAAAACACTTTGTGTGGCCAGCCTGAAGAAAAATACACATGTATACACATAAGTAATACTTTGCATGTCGTTTCAGAGAACCAATGGACCCTCTGGCAGGAAAACTCCTTCTGAAGCTTTGCCTTAGATGTTTGGACCTTGGTTAGCATGAGCTTGAAAGGGTCTGAGTTTCAGAGCAACAAAGCAGAGACTTTCATACCTGCAGCCTCTGCGGTTGGTGCAAAGCTTTTGGGTTTACTAAAGGCTCTGTGACTGTTTCAACCTCACAGCATCTCCCAGGTTGACCAGGGCAAGTGATAGTGTGAATTTAACAGTGCAGATTCCGTGGACAACTGCTGGGACTCAAGTGACAACTTGTTCATTGTCTATAACATATGTTTCTAAGCCCTTGTCCCCTTTTCTGTGAAATGGAGGTGGTAATTTGAGAATGCTGCAAGGAGGATGTGGGTACCTGACGTGGTGGTTGTACAAGTTCAGAAACACATGTAATGAAGCACTCAGCCCAGTGCCTGCCTGGCCCGGAGGAAACCCTAAGGGTGTACAGCATGTTTGTGTCAGATACTAGCCGTGAACAGACTTGAGCCTCACCGCAGATTATGCATGAACTGCAAGGCCATTTCTCTTTATAATTTATCACCAATTATGATGCATCCTTTTATGGTTTATTATATACCATATGTAACTACCTAGCTATACAGAAAAAACATATTTTTCCTCATGCACAAAAATTAGACATCTTTTCAGAGAATTTAACAGTGATAGAAATTGTTCCTGTAAATAAATCTTATTTTGCAAAAATATCAAAAGCTCTTTCTCAAGATATGCATGTAAGATTCTGTTCTTTGAATCATAGGCTTCACTGTATTCATACAAAGGACAAAGATGCTAATCACTTTTGCAAATTTGCTGATGGCTCATCCAGCTCCATCTCTATTTTACTACCCAGGATCCCCTTTGCTGGTCCTGTCCCTCCCTGGTGCCTGGTACCCCTTTCTCATCTTTCAGGACTTGGTTCAGCCATGACTTCTCCATTGGCCCTCATCACATACTGACCGAAATTGTCTGTCAACCCCACCCCACCTACTGTTCTCCTGTGATTCTCATAGGATCAAATTCCTTCGCTTTATTGTCCTTGTCCCTGTCATTCATTTCGGTGTCCATTTGACTCCTATCTGCTTTCTCACCAGACTGCAACTGACCAGAAGGCAGCATCTGTATGTCTTAGGCTCACTCCTGTGCTTTGCTTCTGGCTAAATAAACAAAGTGGCAGCTTCACGTGGGCATGGGTCTGCCAAGCTCCAGGGACAGCACCCACTCCCAACCTCACAGAATGCCTGTAGGTAGGTATGCTTGATGTGTTTTATACCCCAAGGAAAAGGTGGGTGTCAGGGAATGAATGACTCTCCTAGATTAGAAGTTAGGTAGGGATGCAGAGATAGCTCAGTAGAATAAGTGCCTGCCTAGCAAGCACAGGGTTAAATGACAGAAAGCTAATTGCCTCTGGGTTCAGGGATCCTTGGACAAAGAAAAGAAGGATCTGTAAACCTCCAAAGGGCTGGATTCCTAGCTTCAACCCAGAGAGCTGCAGCCTAGCTACTAGTCAATTAGAAGAACTATCATATCCCCCTGATTAATAATTAATATCCCCCTAAAACTGAGATGTCCTACAATTTATTTTGTTTCACTCTATCTGGGTCAAAATTTCAAGTTATTAAGAAATCATTTATTTTATTTTTCTCAAGGTAACTAAACATTTGAAATTTAAACAAAAGTCTTACCATTGAAAAGAAAGTTTAAATGAGTTTCAAAATTAATTTCTTAATTATTTTTGAAATCTGCAGAGCTTGCTGGAGCAGATGTGCCATAGATGGATGGTTTCCAATGTCCTGTTAAAATCTAGGATGCCTTGGAGGCTTTAAAAATAAAATTCTAAACACAATTTCATTCTGGCAGAGACTGGGCAACTGTCTGGATTGGACAAAAATATCTAATTGGCTCAAGCACAGAGGATCAGAGCTGTTCTCTTATTGGTAAACTTTTTATGTGGAGATTAAATGGAATCATAGGATTGTCATTAGTCATAATTATAGAAATAATTTCTTCTGTTTTTGTCTCTTTGCTGAGACAGTTGCCTGGGATAGCTTTAGCTAACTTATTCCTGAGTTTGGGAATCACTACAGAAGAAAGTTTCTGGACTTGATTTACTTGTGGTATAAACAAATGGGTTACTTTTAGAGGTATTCAGAGGCCTGTTCTCATTTTCCCCTCTACTGAAGCCATTTATCCTTGTCTGGTGTCTGAGGCAGCAAGGAGGCCAGCTCTAGGGTACAGACTGACTCCATGGCTGAGTGGAGACATCATGGGGTACCTCCAGCAATGACTAAGGGTATGTGGTAGAGGCTGTGTCCCTTGGGAAGACAGAGTAAGAACCTCCTGCTCACAATTCCGATTATTTGCATGGCCACTATTGTCCTCTTCTCTGGTAATGTGAAGCTAAATTCATGCAGGTTGACCACCTCTAATTTGCAAATCCCAAATATAAACCGCTTCATACTCTGCAGCTTTTTGAGTATTTATGCTGGTTCCTGATTTATGATGGTTCAGTGTCCACAAGCTTTGTTTCATATACAAAATTGTTAAAGATATTGTATGGCATATGACATTATCTTGCTTATGTATATGTTACATATGAATCATAAATAAACTATGATTCATTGAGTCCCTCCCCAAGATATCACATGTGCAAATATCTCCAAATCCATAAAGATCCCAAATCCCCAACCCTTCTGGCCCCAAGCAGTTTAAGTAAGATACCCTTAGTCTATACCATGATTTCTAGAGCACATCTCTTCTAGGTTTCTGGCTCTACTCCTCTGTCTCCCATCTGATTGATGAGTGACACTACCACATTATTTCCCTGCATTCAGTAAGATAATGCTTCAGTGAAAAGAGCCAACGTTCCTTTCTGCAAGTCCTTTCTTTAAAGAGATGAAAATAAACATCAGCCCTGTCAAGCCTGCTTATAGAAAATCCTTACCCTATGCAAATGTAAACTCTTTGCTTAAATCTAATTGCTATTAAGGTCTATAAACATAGAAGACAGGGTCATAGAACATTCACAGCTTCTCTAGGGGCCTTCAAGAAAGAGAGTCTGTCCCTTGAGGTGCTTTTCCTCAGAAGAAGTCATGGCATCCAACTCTGTAGCTATCACTTCATGCCAGTCAGTGAAGCCAAAGACCTCTCTATTGCATTAGTATCTCATAATTTTTTATAATTATAAAAAATACTAATAAGATATCAGTGGGAGTTTGTAAAATAGTGCATGATTGCCTTAGGTTTCAAACAATACTTTCAAATGAAATCAGTACTTCCAGAATATCTCAAAAAATTTAACTTTATAATGTACATAAAAAGCAATTTAGTAATAAGATCATTTGAATTTCTTAATGTTGATTATAAGCATAGATATGTCTTTCCCCTCCCCCATATCTGTTACTGTATCAGAGATGGAAAGTCGGTGCTCTGGTCTTCCTTTCCATCCTGGGTGATCCTCTCTAGAAAACAAGAAGGGTGGCAGAAATCATATCTGCAATCGGCCCACCTTTTTCCATGATGTCAGCTCTTTCCTACTTTTCTCCTTTGCACTTTTCCATCTTCTTCTCCAGAGCCCCTACGCCCTGGAGGCTCAGCGTCCTCATCTCTCTGCCTGAGGCTTCTCCATCTTTCCTCACATTCTTGTTCCTGGGACTCCTTTCAGCACCACACCCCCATCAGACCCATGCTATTCCCAGGGTGAACTGCTCACATCATGCACATGAGCCGCTGCAAGTGCATTAGTGGTTCATTTCTCAGGTAATCTACTTGGCTTTTCACAGAACTCTTCTAGGCCAGTGCTCACGAGAGGTAGAGTTTTAGAAGTCAGCTTGCAGGTAGGCACATGGTGCAGAGTCCAGTTCAAGCTTGACTCATTAGTGTTATCTAAAAAGGCTTTTCTCTAGAGTTCTAACTGCATTACGAACTAAAATTGAAGGTGAACCCTAACCTTTGACTCAGCCTCAACTTAACACAGCCCGCAGAGCAGGGAGAGGATGTTTATGTTGCTCCTCTATGGCTCAAAGTCTCATTTGGCTGGGTCTTTTGAGTTATGATTTTCTAACCGATCTCCTATGAGGAGGGCAGATAATAGGATGAGGGCAGAGTTTTCCCTGTAACTATTACCTGTGTATGAAGGCCTGTTTTTGGACGTTTATTATTCAACATATTTTGGTTCCACTTGCCAGAAAGATTAGCATGATCTACAGTCAGCCCACTGGATCTCTCTGCAGTCGTCTAAAAATAAGCAAAGCCCAAAGGATTCATTCCTTGTTCCTATTAATTTTAAGGAAGGCAGATGGCACCCAGTAACCTGATTTGAATTGCCAATAAAACTCGTCATCCTTTTGCCAAGTGCTTGCTGTTAAATTCTAGCGGATGCCTCCGGGTAGCGCAGAATGAGTCCCCTCTCCACTTCTGGGGTGGCCAAGTGGGAAGGAGGCAGCCTGTGTCCACTCAGCCTCCATGAGAAAGAAGAGTCAGAAGGATGAGAATGGCTGAGGACAACAGTACTGTTGAGAATGGAAAGCAAAATGTGGCAGAAAGGGTAAGGAAAGTGGTATTTTCCAAGAAGCTTGGAACAAGTTGGGCATTTGGGGTACCCACAGTGACTCAGTTATTCCCAGGTTTCTACCAGCCTGGCTGAGTGAGAAAAGCACATGCCTCAGGAGTGGAAAAGGTAACTATAATAAGGAGAAAAGCATGAACCATGAAGGTGGGGAAAGGAAACAGCCTTCCACAAGTCCAAAGAGATGGAGAGTCCTAGGCCTGAGGGTTTGGGCTATAGTCCTGACTTGGCTGTCACCTCACTGAAGGGAATATTCAGTTCAATCTAAATCAGTAGATGCAAAATATGGATCTCACACTGTTCAGCTTATGTCCTTCAAATGGGACTAGCGGCTATTCATAGTGCAAGATACAGACATGCTATCCTGTCCAAACACTATTAGTACAAATCTTTCTTCTCACTAAATTAAGAGAAAGTAGCTGTATATCTATTCTAACTATTTTATGCATACAGATACAAAATGGTCCTTCATTTGTATTCCTTATTTTTTGTGTGTGTAGTTTTGTCAGAGATGGGTATTCCATTGCCATTTAAATATTGTAGGTGCGTGAATTGAAACTGTCCTTTTATTTGGTTTTGAAACTGTCTCATTGCTTTTGTTTCTCAATAAAATTAATAAAAAATAATAAATAAATAAAGGAATGCAAACTGAGACAAAAAGAAAATGGGACTGGTCCAAGATTCCAAACCTCCTCGTGATACTTCCACAAACATTGACAAGCTTCCTCTTTGCTTCAGGGCTTTGTGAATAGTTTAATGATTTAGTGGTTAATTCTAAAAAAAATGGTTAATCCTGCTTAGTTTTTTAAAAAAATATATTCAGTACAGGATCTATAGGATCTCACTGCACAGATCAGACTTGTAATGATCCTTCTGTTTTCAGCCTTCCAAGTGCTGGGATTACAGGCCTGTGCCACCACACCCAGTCTCAATTGCTGTCTCAGAGTACCCTGGGGGTGGGGCTAGCACGGCACACCAGGGCTTGAACCCTGATCCCTGCATTTGCCTAAGCAGGTGCTTTAATCCTCTGAGCTCTTTGGTCAGCCCCCCTGCTGAGTTTTCAAAATGTCAAAATTAAGCAACTGGACTAGATCAATAAGGTATTCAACCCTACAATTCTATGATTGTTCCATGGTTTATAAATGGTCAAGTTTTTTTTGTTGTCTTAATATGGAATTTTAGGGTTCCCAAGCCAGCCTAACTCAGGCACAGGTATCACCATAATCCCCGGAGAAGAATAAATTTTGGCATGGTCATTTGTGCTGGAGAAATCAGACATCTTAGTCTAATTTTCCAGGTTATCGTACCTTTTCGCTGTTGTGGGTTTCTTCTCTTCTTGTCAGCTCTCACTCAGAGAACCACTTCTCCCCTTTTCTCAGTCCATGGGGAAATGGCTGGGTGAGCCTCTCCCACATGGGTGGACACCTGACTACTATGTAGTCCAAAGGAATATTCTGTCACCTCTGGCTGAGGTGTTCCCTTCAAGGATGAGAATTTAATTTAAGACAGCCTGAGGAAAATCAGTTTCAGGATTTTGTACAGTTGAGAGTAAAACCCATTAAACAGCACAACTATGTGCTTGAAATTCCACATGGCCATAAGCTCTTGAGGGGATCCTTGGCTCATGGATGAAGCCAACATAAAACAAACAAAATTTTAAAATGAAGAGATGAGGTCTTGGAATCTCTTGACTGAAAGAAATTTGTGCTTCTACTTTTCCATCCTTCATAATGAAGTGATGAATTCCCTTCTGTACTGAAGTTGCTTTTAATCATTGTTGTTTTCATACACTTGGGACATGTCCTATCTAACACAGCCATATTAGTACTCAGAGTGAAAAGTAGAAAAGGACAAAGAGACATTGGCATGGGGCTGGACAAATACCTCAGCGGATTAAAGTGCCTGCAAGCAGGCATTAGGGTTAGGGATTCAATCTCCAGGCTTGCCGTGCTGTCTCCACACCCGGGGCACACTGAGATGGAGATTGAGACTGGGCATGGTGTAGACCCACCCCTAAAATACGAGAGAGAGAGAGAGAGAGAGAGAGAGAGAGAGAGAGAGAGAGAGAGAGAGAGAGAGAGGTATCATATGACCTGTTGGGCTTGTATTAGCCCAGCCAGTAGGATCTGGAGAGAAGTTCTGGCCATGCTACTTGCTACACCTAAAATATATAATTAACCAATTAATAGTTGACATTTTATAATCATAGCAGCAGCATGGAATAGTGGGGATTTAACATAGTTCAAGCCATTACCATCAGAACTGACTGAGTTGTTCTTGCTTTTTTTTTTTTTTTCCAAAGAATTCTGAATTTAAGGCTTTACTCATCTCTACTTTTTGGCATTGGATGATAAAGACTTGAGTTTTTCTTTCTTAAAAGATCTCCAGAGTACCTAAATAGAAATTAGAAATTCCAAACTTGAATCAAGTCTCTGCAGTTCACTACCTGTGTGAGCTTGGGAGTTATGAAAACCTAAAACTATGAGAGGAGACCAGACCTAAGGAAACTCAGATGGCTGGCCAGGTATCTCAGCAGATTAAATGTCTGCTTACGCAGATGCAGGGACTGGGGTTCGATCCCTGGCATGCCATGCCAGTCCTATCCTGAGGCATGCTGAGACAGCAATTGAGATTGGCCTTGTGGTGTGTGACTGTAATCCCATTGCTTGGGAGGCTGAAAACAGGAGGATCATTATGATTCCAACCTGGTTAGTGAGTCCCTTATAGACCTTGTAGACCCTGTACTAAAAACAAAAAGAAAATTCAGAGAAGCAGAAGAACGGGAAGTTGGGATGTGATACTCAGCATGGATGGAGAGCGTGAGCAGGTACCATGCTCAAGGCTGTGGATTCTCGAGCCGAAATGCCTCAATCACACTCTGGTTTGGCCACTTACCAGCTTATAACTTCCTTTGGGTTTGAACATTGGTTTTTTCATCTGTAAAATAAGATTAATGTCAGTACTCAGAAACTCATAGCTTTTATTTTGGTAATGAGTCAGATAATGACTAAAAAGGACACAAACAATACTCTCTTCATTATGACCATTTTTCCTTTTTCCAATTATATTAATGCTTTTTTTCTTGTGCTTATACCCACATAGTCTTATTCCTATGAGATATTCCTCTCCCATTGGCCCCTGCCTGTGTAACTAAATAAGAAAATTAGAGTCAGTGAAAAGGCCTCCCACCGTTAGCCTTTAGCTGGAGTTGAATTCACTCAGAGAAGGCTCTGGGTTGGAGGTGGTGGAAAACCCCACTTTGTACTATATGGCCCAGGCTCTTGAGCTGATGCCCTCTATGCTTGAAGACATGTGGGCAACCTCAAGTGGCATTTGCTAAGTGTCAAAACCTTGAGTCTATCCATCCTAATGGAGCCCTAGGAAATCTCAGGCAAAAGGTATTAAGCAAATGACAAAAAAGCTGCCACCTTTGATCTGTAAGTTGTAAGGATGGGTGGGGATGGGGCTTTCGGTTAGGTAGGCACTGGACACTCAAGGGTGAGTTCAGAGAATCTTTTCAAGCCAGCTACAGAATGAGGAAATAACTGCAGAAGCAAATCAACTGTGCTGCAAAATTATTGGGAAGAGTTAGAGGGCAAGTCTAGACTGAAATACATGTTCATCTTCCTCTTCCTCATATACTTAATTAGATCTTTAACGATACTTTTTACACAGTCATTGAATATTCTTATATTTCACATTCTAGAATGTTTCCCAAAGTCTCTTCCTTGAGGAAGTATCTCTATTCCATGTGAGTTTCCAACCACAGGGAACAACACGGTGACATCTGTAGTTGAAATCAGGCCATGTTGTTGAGCAGTTGGCAAATGCGACTGGTTCTCTTCTCACTGGAATGGGTGCAGGGTTGCATATTAATTTATAATTACTCACAAAGTAGACAGCAAAGTCTTTTCTTTTGTCAACACTTGGACATACAAATTAGGTAATATCAAATGGGCAATGAATATTTCATTTCCACCTTGCATTGTGGTGCCCATCATCTTAAATGAGACCAGATTAACATAATAACTGACTCACACATGATGAGGTATTGGTGTCTACCTGCTCTGACTTGCTCTGTCTTGGCCTCAATTTGTCAGCTGTATGCTGTTCTTGACTGTGCTATTGTTTGGCCAAAAGCATAGGCTCAGGCTTATACTGGGTGGAACCTGAAGCATTTTAAAGTGATCTTTGGTTCTCACAACATGGCAGAGAAAACTTGTACAAAGTCTGAATAAAAAATGAATAGAATTTGTCAAAATATCCAGACATAAAATAAAGGAAAAGGTTCTTCAGTACAAGAAGTGAAGACAGTAAAGCAGGACAGTAATGGAGAGCTGGTGGATGGCTGTAGAAACACTGCCAACACCCAGGACATGGAGGAAGACCTATCCACGTTGATGGGCACTGCCTGGGACAGGCCCTGGTCACTGGTGGTCTAGGGCCTACGTCAGTGTGTTTGTTAGCAAGGTTTCGTTGTCCTCACATGAAACTACTTTTCTCTTAAGTAATAATGGAATCATGCTAGAACCAAACTCTAACCTGGAAGTTAATGCATAAAATCTTGTAACTGCATATTGTTTGGCCAAGACATTATTTAAAAATAAATCTGAATCACTCCATACCATGGGAAAGGTCATGGAAGTTCAAAAAAAAAAAAAAAGCTCTGGATTTATAATTTCTTGGATGTTTGCATGGGACAATAATTGCCTAAAGAGGCCGAGCCCTCACTCCCAGTTTTATGGGGTCCCACCCAGCCCACATCACTCATTTATATTACTTGCCTGTTCTCTGTAGGAATTGAAGTTTGCAGCCCTTGAATGAGCTCTTTTAGTTTTTATCTTCAATAAGGTATGAAATTCAAGGCATCCTCATGGCTACATTTTTTTCTGCATTTGGACAGAGGCTCTTTTCTGAATTTTCTTATCGAGGTGGGTTATGGAGTTGGCAGTTGGTTGCTTTTGCATATCTTCCTTTACAAGACAGACACTGCACATATGCATGTTTGTGAAACATATGGTTTTCCATGTGCACAAGTACCCTTTGTTGATTTTTTTTTTTTTATTTTCCTAAGTTCTCCAAGAGGCCTTTAGAATAAACACAAGCTGCCACTTGAGAAACAATTCTGAGGAAAAATTCAGCTGGGGAGGAAAAAGTAAGGGGCTCCAAAGAGCTGCCAAGTGACTGTATTTGGGGAACAGATTTCTGCAAAGACTGAGTGTGATACTTCCTTCCTTTATATGGTACCTAAACAGCACAGATATGAAACTATTTCTGCACGAAGCTGCTTCTGCTCTTCAAGTTTGTGGCAAGGAATGAGACAGAAAGAAAAATTGAACCTGCTATGATTTCAATCTGAGATATTCCTCAAAGCTTATTTGGTGAAGGCCTAGTCCCCAAAGCAGCAGTCTACAGAGGTGGGATTGTGCTATGCAGGCTCTGACCTCCACAATGAATTAATCCATGGATGGAATCATAGCTCAGTAAACTACTGAGAGTTAGTAGAAATTTTAGAGTCTAGTCACAGGGAGTGAGTCACTGAAATGTAGCTCTGAAAGATCTCTGTATCTGTTACACACACACACACACACACACACACACACACACACACACACACACACACACACACAGACTTCCATGAGGCAAGCACCTTTGCTCCACCACACTCTTCCAGCATGATGCCCTGCTTCACTGTTGTCCCAGAAACAATGGAGCCAGCTGGCCAGAAATGGAAACCACTTAAGCCATGAGACAAAATAAACCTTTCTTCCCTTTACATTGTTTTCTTCAAGTGTTATGTCATGGTGATGGAAAGCTAATGAACACAAGCTTTTTAATGATATGCCTTAATTAGAAACACACAGAAATATTTTACCAGGTAATAGGCCTTGGATTTACATCTACTGAAAACAATGTGGCAAGCTTAGGGAAGGATAAATCTCAGCAGAAGCATTTCTCCAAAAACCAACCTGGCTTAAGAGACATTAACAGTGAGTTCGCCAACCCAGGGAACCCTGACTTAGGCATCAATAATTGTTGTACTAACTTTCCCTGAGGTACCAAGCAATGGGAGCATTCCAGCCAAAATTTTGTAACTGAATCTGTCTACTTGCCTGGTGAGGTGAGGAATATTGCTTTGGCTTATTGCTTGGGGCTTACCCTATGTGCCATTTCAACTACCGCTGGAAAAAGACTCAGCTAAAGGATTGATGTGTTTCAGAGGAACTCCTAGTTTTTCTTCTGAATAAGCAAAGACTGTGGTATCAAATATAAATTGCTGAAATATATTATTTTTTTTCTGAAAAAGTCGTACACCAGTTAATAACCTTTTCTGAGGGTTGTTGGTGTGACTGGCACTTGACAAAATTATGAAAGAGCAAATCTGGTCTGGATAGTTCATCTTTTAAAACATCTTTGTTCCCTGTCTGGGTCCACTCTTGTTCACTATTCACCATTCCTATGGCTTCCTGCATACCGCACACTTCTCTTGGCTTGAAGTAGCTGCCTGCCCTCCTAACCCATCTCTGCTTCAGCCCCACCAAAGGTCAGTTCTCCCTGCCATTGTGTCAGTGAAGTCTGGTGGTAGCTCACAAACTGGGTTTCTTTGGAGGGGAAGGATGCTACTTCTAATTGTCTTCATTTGTTTGGGTGGTTAGAACAGAATACTAAAGACTGTATGACTTGTAAATCACAGAAATATATTTCCTACCAGTCTGGAGGCTGAAAGTCTAGGATCTATGCACTGGCAGATTTGGTGTCTGCTGAGAACCAGCTTGGTGATTCATAGAAGGTGGCTTCTCACTGTCCTCATTTGACAGAAATGGTGACTGAGCTTAGGTGTCCCAGTTAGGATTCACTAGAGAACAAAATTAATATTATGCATATCATTCATACACACACACACACACACACACACACACACACACAAACACACACACATGCACTGGTGGTTGGACAACTGGTTGTCAACTTGTACACCCCTGAATTGAATCAGAATGGTGTCGGGTGTGGGAGGCCCATCTGAGGAATGTTGCCAGTAGCAAAAGAGGCAGCACTGGAGAAGGAGAGAGGATATGGGGTGCTCATAGAAACTGTAGGTTTTCTTGGGTTATTTTACTAGAGGACCTCATCATGCTAGCTTTCCTGGTGAACTTGGCTGTTCTCATCATGGGAGGAGCTTGGGACCTTGTTGTTGCTGAGAATTGCTATAGTTCATTTTGGGGGAGCTCTGGTCCTTACCCTGAGCATTGTTTCCTGGATCCAGGGGAGAAGATGGTGCACTGCTCAGTCTCCTGGAGAAGCTTGTCACATTGGTTTTCCTAATGGGAGCTTGGCTTTCCTCATCACTGGAGGAGCTCAGGACCTCACTGTTACTGAGGATGGTAACAGTGGTACTTCTGGGGAGAGCTCTGGTTCTTACTTTGAGCATTGCTTCCTGGGTCCAGTGAAGATTCCTCAGCCTGCTAGCACAGATCCTTCATCCTGAACAGACTTTCTAGCTTCTACCACTGATCCTTGGGTCTTCCCAGCACAGATCCATGAAGCAGACCTACATGAGACATTGTCGTGGGCTCCAGGCCTCCAGCTGGACTCATGGGAGGTGTTTTTAGGAGCTTTAAGTCTTCAGATGCACTCACATGATTGTGGGATCTAGATTCTCATTTGTATTCTTTGGTCTTTAGTGTGTTGACAGATTTCCTGTATTCTTTGTATAGGATTCTTTGGGTGACTATTATAAATAATCTTATAAAATGTGTCTGGTATTAAATTGTTACCCCTTGCAAAATCCTAAACTAATACCACCTGGTACCTGGTAGGCTTACAATGCCTGTGGAATCAAGGGTGGGAGAATGCAAACAGCTCTCTATATACTGGAGGACCCAGTTGAAGGTTAAAGACCTGGATCCCATTGCAGAGTTGTATGTGTGTATGTGTATGTGTATGTGTATGTGTGTGTGTGTGTGTGTAAGGAGTCTGTGTGGAACACTGAAAACTTTCCACTTTCTCCTGGAAGCCAAAGGACATGGAGGCAAAAATCCAAAGGCAATGATGAACACTAAAGCTCCTCCAAAGGAAAGAGAAGACTTTTTCCTCTTTCTCTCTCTTTCCTTCACCCAGGCTACAAGCCTACTGGTTGGTGCCATTTATGTCCAGATTGCCTGCTCCGTTTGTGGCCCATGTTTCAACCATCCAGACACATATGGCTTTAGTAATCTGCTAGGAAGTTCTCACTCAAGTCAGGTGAACATATCACAACTAATCATGAACCCTGTATCAACTGAGCTCCAGGCACATATCCTTAAATTGTATCTAATTTCCCAAAGCAATGGCAAGTTTGTAACTATGCCAAATTGGATACAACTGTCCTAGCACCAATGGAAATGCACTAACTCCCACTCCTAGAGAAGACAGTTATTTTTAGGGTAATGCTTAGTCTTCTAACATTTTGTTACTTAAACGCTGTAAAAGATATTTAACAACATTGAGAACAAATACTATGTCTGTCCACACTGTGCTACAGAGAAAGAAAGCAAAGATATATACTTAGTATATGTGCATAGACGCATACACATGTTGACAGAATAGGAGAGAAACACAACAATTACAATCCTCTTTTCTGTATTGTGTATGTGATCATAGCAAGAATTTATAACTACTTTCTTCTATTACCCATTCTGAATTTCCTTGACCTTTAGCAAGCACCTCAGCAGGTCTTGGCATTTTACTTGTGAGGGTGACCAGTAGCCTCATTTGTGAAGACCCTGGACCATTTGACGTGCTGCCTGGATTGGGTTGCTATGCTTCCCATAGACCTTAATATTAAAGCATGGTAATAGTAGGAGATTCCTCAAAGAATAGCCTGCACTCAAATATATTTTTCCTTTCTTCTGTTGTGGAGTAATAGTCCAATTTTTGCCCGATAGTCTGGATCAGTCACTACTACCAACAATGTGACTCCCTTTTACCCTGTTTACTCAGAGATATAAGGAGCTCAAAATGACTAGGGGAAGTCTTTACTTCCAATTCAATGAAATCCATGTTGTGTTTCCTGGTCTGCAATTGAAACTTTTGACCAGCAGAGCATAAGGTGGTAGGAGCAGAAAGCAAAAAAAAAAATTGCCAGTGATTGATTAGAGGTAATACTGAGTAGAAACCTTTTCTTTCCACAACTTGATTCCTTGACCTGTGGATTCTGGCTAACAGAAACACAACAACATATAGTAGATGCTAATTCAAAGCCCATGCAGCCTTCAGGGGCACCCGGATACACCCATGGAAGGGCATCGGCACCTGACTGTGTGACAACTGTGTCTTCAAAAAGCCATCGCACTTTTCTATCAATCCAGCTGCTTCTGGATAGTGAGGAACATAATGAGATTGTGAATCCCATGGGCATAAACCCATTGTCTCACTTCCTTGGCCATGAAATTCCTTCCTTGGTCAAAAGCAATGCTGTGTGGAAGACCATGATGGCGGAAGAGGTCTTTTCTAACTCACTGAACGGCAGTTTTGGTAGAAGAATTATGTGCAGGAAAGGCAACCCACACTGAGAATAACTCTCTATGCTATTAAGAACAAAGTGCTCAGAGAAGGGTATTCCCTTGCCACTTCAATATTGTAGGTACATGAATTCAGCAAAATAAGCCAATATAGTCCAGTAGTCCATAATAGTAATGGGTTATCCGTAGGACTGGTAAAGCCAGAAGTTATTGACTTGAGTCTTTTACAGCTCAGAATATTAATATGGCTTGACTATTTATAGCTTGTTTTTATACTTTTCTGCTGGATTGTCAAGACCAAGATAAAGCAAAACCTATATAACAAGATATGTAATTTTTATATCTGACAAGGTCAGTCAAATCCCCTCAGGATTTACCTTGAAACAAAAAAAAGGGGGACTGTATATACAAAATATACAGCTTCTTTCTCTTAGTTCTTTGAGAAGAAAGATTTGTACTAATAGTGTTTGGACAGGATAGCATGTCTGCATCTTGTACTATGAATAACCACTATGAAGACAACAATATGCAATATATTAATTATTGCAACTGTCCCAATAATCGGTTTTGAAACTGCCTCATTGCTATTTGTTTCTCAATAAAATTAATGAAAAAAAAGAAAAGAAAAGAATTCAAATAAAAAAGAACAAAGTGATGTCCTTTCCTTGATGGAAATTACCCAATATAGGCAACTTGATGCCTGCTTGCAAGCTTGTAACCCTGAGGAATGGTGCCATACCAGGGACTCAGTGTTTGGCTTTTCTCCTAGTAGACATTCAGCTGTGGCTGCAGTTAGGTCAGCCTTGGAAAATAGAAGTCCATATTGCAGAGCTTATGGATAGCCTCCAACCCTGGCACTCTGGCTACTTTGTCCATAGGCCCATTAGGCAATGATAGGAATGACTGAGGGAAAATTATACTGCTATCCACAAAATGGGTCATTCTGTCCACATGGTAATTATCATTGTACCTGCATATATGTTAATCTGCTCAAACAAGGAAACCATATAGTAGGTGTAACTGGAGTTGCCACTTGTTTGAGCTCATGGTAATCCACCGCTCTTCTCCACAATCCATCCACCTTATGCACAGGCCAAATAGAAGTTAAGCGTGGGTGTAATAGGGACAGCCATCTCTGCATTGCTTAAACATTTCATGGCGGCACTGATCACTATAATCACTCCAGGGATGTGGTATTGCTTTTGACTTAAGTTTTTCTGGGGTAGAAGTAATTATAATGGCATCCATTTGGTTTTTGCCACCACAATAGCCTTCATACTATGGGTAAGAGTACCATGTATGCATATATATTATGTATTCTGGAACTGCAGAAATGACTACAGAATGAATAATGCAGGGATACAGTGAACCCACAGTAAGTCAAAAATTGGCTACAGCTTCTTTGATCACCTGATCTCTATAGTCCCCCACTCACCGTGAGGGCCACAGTGATATTTTAGAGCACCTGGAATTAGTATTAGTTCTGAACTCCAGTGTGTCTTAGTACAAGGAATGTCTAATCATGTCCCTTTTGCTAGTGTGCAATTGCCCTGGTACAAGGGCTTAGGTCTTATTGGGGGAAGGGTTGGAGAAATACTGACAATATGACGTGCTCTTCGTTAGATTTGTTGGTGCAGTGTAGATCTACATAATGATCATATAGATCACAGGGATTTTGTACTTGTATATGATGAATCTTGATTCCTCTTTTTTTTTCTAATATTCTCTCTTCCCTTTAACATGTTTTCCCCTCTGTACTTACAAATAATTGTTTCCATTTTGTCCTTTCATTGTTTTCATACTTTTACTCTGCTTCCCCTCTTTCCTCTCTAGTTTCCCTTTCTTTCGAAGCTTTTCTCTATTTCATAATACCTATTGGATACTTTGGTCCTTATTTACACTTCCAGTTTCTCACACCAGAGAAATAATGTGACATTTACACATCTGTGACTGATTCATTTCATTCAGAAATATCTCAAGTTTATCTTAATTTATGGCCAAGCATTACTTCACTGTATAAAGAGTCATAACCAGGTTTTATACATTACTTGGTTTATGGGCCTTTGGGTTGTCCCCAAGATGTATATATAAACATGGAAAACACCAAGAAAAAATAACAATCAAATATTTATGCACCAAACACAGGGTCATCCGAATACATATAACAAATGTTAACACACATGAAAAAGCAAAGAAGCACTAACAACTGCAGTGGGGAATCTTAATACCTCACCCTCACAAATAGATCAATTAGACAAAAAGAAAATCAAGAAACAAGTATCTGAATTAAACCAAGCCTGTGAGCAAATACAGTTGGTAGATGTCTACAGAGTGTTCTACCCCAAAACATCAAAATACACATTCTTCTCAGCTGCGCATGGGTCGCTCTCCAAAATAGATCTTATCTTAGCTAACAAAATATGTTTAAGTAAATGTAAAGGAATAGAAGTCATCCCATGCATACTACCTGATCATAGCTCAATGAAACTGGAAATAAATGACAAAGGCAACTACAAAAAACTATATTGTTGTGATACAATGTTTTCAATTCTTTTGGGAAGATACCCAAAAAGAGAATAGCTGGATCAAATAGGACTTGTAACCCTAGTTTTATGAGGAATCTCCACATGGATTTCCAGTGTTTGCACCAGCCTACAATTACACCGACAGTGAGAATGGTTCCTTTCCCCCCATAATCCCTCCATAATTTGTTATTAGATGATTTCTTAATTATATCCATTCTTTATGGGGTGAGATGTAATCTCAACATTGCTTTAATTTACACCAGTGATGTTTAATATTTTTCATATATTTATTTGCTGCTCGCATTTCTTCCTCTAAAAAATGTGCATTCATTTCAGAGGCCCATTTTTTATTTATTTATTTATTTTTACTTTATGTGGTCTAATATTTTTTAATTCTTTCTATGCTCTAGACACTAGTCCCTTGTCTCAAGCACAACTGGCTAAAATTTTTTCCAACTCTGTGGGTTGTCTTTTCACTGTATTGTTAATTCCTTTTGCAATGCAAGAGCTTTTTAATAAGATGAGATCCCAGTTATTGATTCTTTGAAGTATTTTCCACGAAATACAGATCTTGTTCATGAAGGCTCAATTGTTTCTAGATCTTCTAATCTCTTTCCTTGATCCTCAGGTCTATTTTATGTTTTTCTAATGCCATGCTCTTTTTGTCATAGTAGCTTTGTAGTATAATTTCAGGTCAGAAATTGTGCTGTGTTCTCTCTTACCTTTATTGCTTAGGATTGTTTTTGCTATTCTAGGTTTCTTTTGCTTCCAAATGAACCTTAAGAATGTTTTCTCTAGCTGTATGAGATATACTAATGGTATTCTGATTGAGATTGCATTAAATCTGCATAACAATTTTGGAAGTATGGTCATTTTCAGTATACTGATTCTTCCTATCCATGAGCAAGGAATATCTTTCCATTTTCTGATATTTTCTTTGATCCAGAAGAGAATCAGTACATCCTGTGAGAACATATACTCTAATGGAAACACAGGAAAAAATGGACAGATCCATTATGCAGCACAAAAACTGGATAATATATGGATGTAAAATTTTAAATAATCTAATATCAGTCAAAGAAATTGAAAATATAATTAAAAACTTACCAAGAAAAAGCCTAGGCCCTAATGGATTCACTGCTGAATTCTATAAGACACTTAGAGAAGACCTAATGTCACTAATGTTGAGATTCTTTAATGGGAGTGAAAGGGAAATACTCTCCCAAAATCATTCCTGGAAGCAGCTATCACCACAGTACCCAAACCAGAGATGAATCAAATCCAAAAAAAGAGTACTACACGCCTATCTCCCTAACAAACACAGAAACAAAAATTTTCAATAAGCTACTGGCAAGTAGAATGCAGCAAATCATCAAAAAGAGCATTCATTATGACAGAGTAGGATGGATCCCAGAGATGCAGAGATGATTTAACATACATAAATCAATAAGTGCAATACACCAGAGCCACAGAGCTAAAGACAAAACTCACATGATCATCTCAAGTCTGGGAATTGGTTGATGGGTTGTGATTGTCTTCTGTCATGATTTGAACAAGATTTCTGTTCATTTGTCCTAAAATTTTACTACTCATATAAGTCCTGTAACATTCTAGTAGGTTTTCTATCTATTTCACTTTGGAGAGCGTCATGACTAATCAACCAACGCTGTAGGTCTACACATGTCAGACCATGCCAATCGTTGTTTTGTTTTTTTCACGTTCCTTTACAGCAACCATACCTACCTTGTCTTTGGAAGATGAGCACTGTCATTGATCCCTGCTTCTGTGATTAAACGCACTACTTTTAAGTTTCCCAGCTGGGTGACTCTGGTCCCTACCATAATGTCTGGCATGCTGAGAAGAGCTGTGACTGGGCTCTTCAAGGATGCTGGTGCTCCCCTCATAAACCTGTTACTTAAGATACTAGTGAAGGTTCACTTTCTGGGACCACTCAATGTGCAGGATCAGCTTTTTTACTGGAAAATTCGCTCCAGCATTTCCAATTATCTAAGACCTTAATTTCACTCTGTAACACTAAACTAAGGAATATCAGACAGGCATGTCTAGCTCATTCACAGTGGATTGTCTTTTGATCCAACCAGTCAAATAAACTATTAAATAAACTACTAACACCTTTTTTGAGCTCCGTGAACTGCAACATTAATTTTAGAATCTCCATGCGAAGGGTCTATATCAATCTGAAACATTTATGTTTCTTCCACCACTATCTCACATCCTTCGAGTCCATTGCCATCCTGTTGCTCAGACTTCTGCTTGCAAGACATAGAAAACTCAAGAAGTTCTTTGGGAATATAACAGACCCCATTCATGTGTCATGCTGTGCACCTTACCTTTGAGAGCCTTCTGAGATCTGAGCCTGATTATTGTCTAGATACAGACAGGAAAGTAAGGCTGGGTCCTGAGAGGGTCAGCAATGTCTTGTTTGGTACCTGCACTAGAGATGGTTATTACCATCACTATAGGTAACCCCAGATTAATTTCCCAGGTACAGGAGGAGAGGCCCAACATCACAGTGGGTGGGGCTGGGGATGCTTCTGCCACTATGAGTTTGGAAATCTGCTCCTCTAGCAAAATAACCTCAGAGGGATTTAGGAGCTCAAGGTCTCCAGTCTTTTCAGTTCCTCCAACACATCTCCATCTCAAATTACAGCAGTCCATTCTTTTCCAATCAGGGCTCTCATTTGCATGTCAATGCCCTTGAAGATCCAGCATTAAGCATACCTGGCATTTCAGTAAATTGAATTATGAGGGTTTGTATTTGAGTTTCTTCAGCTGAAGCCCTGAAGCTCAAGGAGAGGTTTTCCCTCAGGATACACCTACAAGCCCTTGGGTTATTTATGCATGGCTGGAGGTGGAAATTTGAATCTTTGATCTCCTTATTTTTCTGTATTAATTTGTCTTCACACTTAGAAGACTTTAGATTGTTTATACGCCTCTGGAGATCATGATTTTCTTTACTAGTTTCTCCAGAGATGCTAAAAGCAACAAGCTAGCATTATTACATTTTCCACTCCTACAAAACTGTTCAAACATGTTGCATATAAAAATCACCAAGTTCCTTGCATCTCACAAGTGGTGAATTATAATAAGCAAATAGATCTATACCAAGTATTAAACAGCTCACGCCATGGAGTGTCAGTACTCTCCCCATTACTGGAAGGACAGTCTCATCAAATTTCAGGGTCGAGCTCAGGAACCATCAGCCCAAGAAATTCATCTTTATCATTCTGTCGCTTTGGAACAGTTCACAATACCAAAATCTTTCTTTATCAGTTTTTCACCACTGGGACAATATACCTAACCTCTGAAATTAATTGGAAGAGAGGTTTATTTTGGAATATTTCAGTCAAAAGTTGGCTGGAGCCAACACAGACAGGACAGCATGGCGCAGAGGCATGCTACTTACCTCCAAGAGTAAGAATGGTTACTTACCTCATGGAAGCTAGAAAGCATAAACAGTCAAGGAAGGAAAAAGGAGGTGAACCCTTTAGGCCATGCCCACAGTGACCCACCCTTCCAACCAGATCCTACCTTCTAACAGCAAGTCAGCTGTAGCCCAGTAATCCAATCACTTTCCACACAGAATGAAGCTTTGGGGCATTTTGATATAAACCATAGCCATAGGCCTCTTTTATAGGGGCACTGATATCATTCATGAGGTTTTATCCTCATGGGGATTAGGATATTAGCACATAAGTTTTATTTTATTTTTTATGTATTTGGTACAGGGTCTCACTATGCAGCTCAGACTCCTATTGATCCTCCTGTTTTCAGCCTCCCCACCCTGGGATTACAGGCACGCACCACTACACCTGGTCTTGGTGGCCAGCTCAGTGCACCTGGGGGCAAGCCCAGCATGGCATGCGGTACCGGGGATGGAACCCCAGTCCCTGTGTTTGTTACCTCTGAGCTATCTTACTGACCCTCAACATGTAAATTTTAGAGGGATATAAGTATTCAGATCATAGCAATGGTTATACATAGATAACATTTTACCCACTCCAGAGAGTATATTTCTATAGAGACCTTATAGTTACATAATACTTAATATTGTCCTAACAAAGGGACTCATCTTGACCCAAAAGAGAATTAAGGAGGAATCTAATAGTAACAGCTGAGCTCAATACAGTTGGGAATAGGAATGATTTTTTTGTATATCAAGTCAAAACAACAAAATACTCAGGAAATCCAATTTGGGAAAAATAAACCCAACTGCTACTACTAGAAACCTTTAATTTTAAAAGTTATAACTAACAGGTATGAAAAAGTACTGGAGAGAGTTTTTGAGGCAAAATTTTGCCCTCTTTCCTTTGCACCACACAACAAAGAGAAAACAGAATACCAGATTACCATTGACAGAGCTTGTGTGCTACTCAACTATTCATTGTTCTAACAAATACCTGAGGTAAAGCAACCTACCTGAAGATTTACTTTTCATTGGTATTTAGAGGCTTCAGCTTGTGCTTATTTCCCAGCTGCTTTTGAGCCTGTGGCGAGGCAGTACATCACGGCAGGAGAAACTCCCTCACCACATAGCAAAAGAAAGAATGGGCTCAGACACAAACATCCTGAAGTAGATTGCTCACTGGTGGTCATCTTGTTACAATCAGCTGAACTGAACTAGCATGGTGCTGGGTGTTGGAGGCCAACTGAGGAGTGTTGCCAGCAGCATAAGAGGACAAACTTCAGAACAGCTGGGAGAGGCTTTTAGGGAAACTGAAGAAGCTGTTGGAGCTATTGGAAACTGCTGGTTCTCTTAGGTTATTCTGCTGGAGGCACTTGTCATGATGGCTTTCCTGATAGATTTTGCTGTTTCTGTCACTAGCAGAGGTCTGGAACTTTATTTTCACTAAGGGTGGCTACGATTCATTTGGGGGGGCTCTGGTCCTTACCTTGAACATTGCTTCTCGTCATGTTGGTTTTCCAGATAGGAACTCAGCTTTCCTCATTGCTGGAGGGGCTCGGGACCTCACTGTTGCTGAGGATCTCTGTGCTATTTTTCGGGAGAGCCCTGGTTCTTATCTTGAGTATTGCTTTCTGGCTCCAGCGCAGATCCCTCAGCCTGCTATCACAGATCCTTCATTCCACTGACACAGACTTTATAGCTTCTACCACTGGCCTGTGGGTCTTCCCAGTGCAGATCCATGAAGTGGGCCTGCACGAGACACTGTCGTAGACTCTAGGCCTCCAGCTGGACTTGTGAAAGATATTGTTATGGGCTCTAGGTTTTCATCTGGATTCATGTAGGGTATTAGGATCCAGGCCCTCAGTGGATTATTTGGTTTTTAGTGTGTGGAAAGATTTCTTACCCCTTGTATATGATTCTTTAGGTGATTATAAGGTAATCTTACAAAGTGTATGCTGTATTATAGTGCCCCCTTGCAAAAACCCCGAAGCATGACATATCCCCTCAGAGATTCCACCAATGCCCTAACTTGCTCCCACTAGATTCCCAGCAGTGCCACAGGCTGTTACCAAGCCTTTAACACATAAGCCTTTGGGAATGATACAAGATCCAAACCAGTTGCAGCAGCTGGGAGCTGATATTGTGTGGACAGGCAAAAAGAAGGAAATAGAATATAAAATAGCAAGAACTGTTAATAAGAGCTATGATGAATCAAACTATGCACAAGGGCAAACAGCCAAATAGCCTTCCCGAAAGTGGTCCAGGACAGCATCTCAGAGGCACTGGTATTTGTCTTCAGTCTCAAGTGTAAGAATGAACCAGCCATATGCAGGAATGAGTAATAACATCCAGGCAGGGGAAGCACCATGCACAAAGGTCATGATTACTGAGATACACTTGTGGTCCTGGAAGAAGCTAAATTCCCCAGCGGGTGGGAAGGGAAAGACCCTGTTGAATAAGACAAATTGGAACACAGTGCAAGTACCCTGAAAACCTGAACAGAGCACACATTTTATTCTATGTATAATGACAATTATTTGATGCTTATAAAATTTACATATGCTAAAAGTGTATAGATCTTAAAGGCGCCATTCATTGAGATTAACAAGTGCATGTGCTCCATAACAGTTGCCCTCGTAACTATAGACTATTTCCATGTGTCCAGAAAGGTCCTTCCTGTTCTCCTCTAATTGCTTACAATACCCAATAGGTAACTACTCTTTTGATTTCTACTAATATACTTAAGTTTATTAATGAAAATGGCATCACACACTGTGCATTATTTTGTCTCTCTTTCATTCAACACAACCTTAAGATGTACCTAATTGTTGGTTCCTCTGTATTGGTAAGTAACTTCTCTTGTATAATTCTTGTCATTAGTGGATTTTCTGTTTTCCTCCTCCCTAGTTTGTAGCAAATAACTAGGGGTGGAATTGTGGATCATAAAATAGGAATATTATTTCCTTCTTCCATTTAAATTTAATTTTTTATAGAGGTATAGTTTACATGGAATAAAATCCACCTACATTAAGTGTATTATTTGATAAATTTAACAAACATTTACAACATGTAACCTTCATTGAAATCATAATATAGAGCTTTTACATTGTTCCAAACACTCCCCGTTAGCCCTTTGTAGCTAATATTGAGGCAGGAGATTAGAGCAGCACAGCTGGCCGGGGAGGTAGGCAGGATCTGTCAATTATAAAACCCCAGGCACAGAACAGTTGCCAAAGCCCTGCAGGTGGACTTCATGTGCAAACTTGAGCAGGTTTTTGATAGGACATCCCAGACTTGATACTAGCCTGCAGAGGGGAAAAATACAAAGCACAGTCAACCTTGAGCTTTTTGCTACTGTGTTCTCTCACAGTAGCTTGCCCTTACCCTGTAGAGTGTATTTATTTTCCTACTTTTACTAAGCCCAAACTCACTCTCCAGGGTCCAGGGCTTGATCCCCGCCCTTGGGAGCACTGAGCCAGTGATGAAATCTGGGCTTTTCTATGCCTTTAATAAATGTAAAACATAGCTACCATCTATGCATATCTTGACTAATTCTTTGTTTGGGATAGAGAGAACATAGAAACCACCTCTAGAAGGAGACTCTAGCACTTGCAAACTCAGTAACAATACATTTCTAGACCCACTACTCTTACCAATCATTCTGCTTTCCATCACCACAGGTTTGCCCTTTCCAGACACTCAGATGTGAATGAAGCCATATACTCTTTCATGTCTTGCCTTTTCCCTTAGCAGAATCCTGATGATACTCATCCATGATGATGGTATATCAATAGTTCATCTTTTTGTACTGCAGATGAGTATTCCATTATATGGCTGTGCCACCATTTGTGTATATATTCATTGATTGAGAAAATTTGCATTGTTTGTATTTGTAGATATCATAAAAAGCTTCTGTAAGTGTTTGGTTGATTGATTTTTTTAAAAAGCTCTCACTGTGTAATTCAGATTGAACTTGAACTTGCTATATAGCCCAGGTTTGTCTCAAACTTATGGAAGTCCTCTTGCCTCAGCCTCCCAAATGCTAGGATGACAGGTGTGTGCCAACACGCTTGAGTCTACAAGCATTGAAATGCAAGTGTTAAGACTCATGAAGGTGAGATATGTATTTGAAAGTAGCTATTTCACTTTGTACTTCCACCATCAATGCAGGAGCATTCCACTGACCTCATATGCTGTCTTTCTAATTTTAGCCTTTCTGGTTGGCATGCAGAACAGTGGCACTTAACTTGGGCTTTGGGAGCTTCTGATATGTCTTGGTATCAGTCTCTTTTAGTTTATTTCACGGATAGCATAGTGAGAATCTTGAGCATGTCTACTAATAATTTCATCAAATTTTGGAGGTGTTTTGCCATTATTGATTCAAATATTCTCTCTGCCTCTTATTCAGTCTATCCCTTCTTTATTGTGCATGTGTTCATTCTACACCTGATGGCTCTATAGTCTCTGAAGCCCTATTGATCTTTGTTCATTTTGTTCTTCTTACATTCATAATGTATTTGTTGAAAGGGATTTTTGTTTGTTTGTTTGTTTTTGTGAAGGATCTCACTATGCAGCTCAGATTCATAGTGATCCTCCTTATTTCTGCCTCTCCGGGGATTACAGGTGCATGCCACCAAGCCCCAAACTCCATCGCTGGCTCAGTGCTCCCAGGGACAGGAATTGAACCCTGGGCCCTGTACTTACCTAAGCAAACTTTTAGTCCTCTGAGCTACATTGCTGGCTCTAAACTGGGTATTTTCAATCATATAACAAGACAAATCTAGAAATCAGATTCTCTCCTTTCCCCAGGGTTTGCTGTACTTATTATATGGTTAGTGACTTTTGACCTAATGCTGATACAGTGAGTGATGAATGCCCAAGTGATAAATTCCAGATTCTTCTGTATATTGCACAAAGCACAGCAACCAAATGCCTGTTGGTGAAAGAAAAAAGTATCCATGTTTATTAAAGTTAGTGGGGAGGATGAACTCAGGACTCATGCCAACAGAAACAGGAAAAGGGCTGCATGAATGGGCAAAGAAATGGTGCCAAGGTGGTAGGGAGTAGAGGAAGGAAAAATAAATCATGCTTTTGGGTATAAAGGTGTGCAGTCCAGCCAGGGTTGCTCTTATCAGTTCTCCCTAGATATGACTGAGAAATGACAATGTGCTGATTTATCAGGGTGCTGATTTTAAGGGCATCTAATATGCAAGAATCCTCCCAAATTCATTCTGAGTTAATTGCAAGCATGACATGCAGTCCCTTTGTATGAGTCTTTAATGAATTTTGAGCGGGAAAAATGTTACAGTAGGTCATGCCATGAGATCTAACACTCCTGTGTTAGAGATTCGCTGGGACTTTGCTGCTTTTATTTCTTTTTCTCTTAGGATAATGGAAGGAAGATTGGCCCTGTGGTGTTCCCAAGTACATATAGATAGAGGGAGTGGTTCCACAGCTCCAGCTGTGGTATCTGCACTAATGCCACAAAACCTGTACTCTTCGTTGATAGCATCCATTGATGGCACTGCTTACTTAGCTTAGAGGCCAAGTAATGACCTACTTAACATTTTCGTAAATGCCTGAAACCACTAACCTATGTAATTTTTGCAAATGGTCTCTGGTAGCTGATTTGGTCACCAACATAAGTAGATTAAGGAAAAATTGGCAAAGCACATTTCTAGAGGTGTCTGTGGTGCTCCCAGACAAAATTAGTTTGTGGGTCAGTGAACTGAGTGGGCAGGATCTGTCCTGAATGTAGAGAGCACCATCAAGTAGGTTAAGGGCCTGGACTGACGTAAGATAGAGGACATAAAGGTAGATAAAAAGAAGACAAAAAAAATTACAATTTAAAACACATTTTAAAAACTCAATTAAAAAGTTCTTTTCTTCTAAGGAGTGATAAGCCTGGGCAATTCCCTTTCAGCTATAATTGGCCTTTCTCACCTGTGAACAGACTACTGCTTTTCACTGTAGAACAGACTCTTCCCTAGGCATGGGCCATTGGCTTTCTATGGGTGAGCCATGGTTTCTGCATAAACCAAGGCCTAAGATGCAACTTCCTATAGCATTTCTATGCTCTCAAGAGAAACATCAGTGTCCCCAGTTAGAAGAAATTATGTGTCTCTCTGTCTCGTGGGGGCCACACTCTACTTATCTGAGTGTGTACTTTCGAGTTTCTGTCTAATAAATCCCTTATGCCTCTTACTGGCACATCTTGAGAATTCTTCCACAATGAGAGTCAGTGAACCTCCAACTTAATTTTATGGATAATGAAAGCTAAAACAGCTACTGACAGTAACTAAAACAGTTACTTTTCTCTTGTGGCTGAGACAAGATACCCAACACCCAAAGTCAAATGAGAAAAGGTTTATTTAGCTCACAGTTTGCAGAGGTTTCAGCCCATAATTGCTAGGTCCAAGGCAGAGTGGCACATGGCAGAGGGAAACCGTTCATGGTGGTGGAAGGCTTTTATCCCCCTTGGGAAGCCTCCTAGCACTGTGGCCAGTGTGCAATTAAAAAGCAGAAGAAGAACAAAGCTCATCCATGCACACCTGGCTCTTCTTGAAGCAGAAACATTTTTTGGCTTTCAACATACCCTGTGGACATGAGACTACATATTCTTTGGGCTTTGAATACAGCTCCCAAGGAGCTTTCAGGCCTTCATCCTCAGACTGGAGCTGCATTACTAGTCCTTTTTTCTGAGGTTTCCAGCTTCTTGACCTGAGCACCTACTGACTCGCCCTGCTCAGCAGCCTGAGACAGCCATTGTGAGACTATTCAACCTCTTATCTTATGAACCACAGTAATTAAACCTGTCTTGTACTAATTATTTACATTTCATAGCTTCTATTCTTTAGGAGACCCCTAGCTGACAGTCTCCCTGTGAATGCTGGAGTATGTCTTTAGGCAATTGAGAACTCTACCTCAACCCTGAGTTTTTGCTTACACTGAGCCTACTTGTCAACCAAATGTCATGGTACAGGGTCTTCATATGCGTTTTCTGTGTTTGCATGCAGCTTCACGATACATGTATTCCTTTGGGCACTCAGAGCAACTTAAATTTACCCTTAGGGATATCTCATCCTCTACAGATTTGTATGTTAAGTTTGTCCATTGTTTTCTTCAACAATTATCCACTGCTTCACAGGCATGATAGTAAGCAGCTCTGTGTAACTATTTTTGACAAATGCCCCTAAGGGAGGGATATTTAACTCACATCAAATAAACATATGCTTGCAATGGAAGGCTGTTAGGAATGACCACGCAGGTACAATAATAGCAGTTCTTTAAGAATGGGGCTTCTAAGTCACTTCAAGCCCATCCTACCCCTACCGTCACTGTTAGCTATTTTCTACTATGATTCTGAGCTGTTGGTTTTCAAATTGGAGAATATGGGTAGGAATATGGCTACTTGTGTAGTTACTCTCCTCTCATTGCTGGGACAAATACCCAGCACTCAAAATGAGGGAAGGAAAGGTTTCTGTAGCTCTCAGTTACTAGAGGTTTCATAGTTGAAAGCAGCCTGCATTACATAGAAAGACCTTGGAGCCTTATTTGCTCAGGAGAAAGGGTCAGTGCCTCTGTCTTCTCCAGACATTTCTCTGCTTGACGTGGCCTCGGTCACAGACACCACTGCCCCATGCTACAGGTCTGGAGGAAAGGCTAGGGAGCCGCTGCCTCCACGATGACCCTCTCCACACCTCCAAGGGAGGGCTCTGGCTTGGAGGGGGACCAAGAGTATGCTGCCAGTTTAACAGTTTGCGCTTCTCTGGCCCTGCACCTCAGGCCCCGCCCTGGTCCTCTGGCCCCACCCCTCAAGCCACTCGCTGCTCCTCCAGCCATGTCTGTCCAATGGGCCTTGGGGGAACAACTAGACACAAACCATAACACTACTTAAAATGTCAGGAAACTCATTGTAAGAATCAGCTGTTTTTCTTGAATCTGTACTCCACACATTGCCACAACACTTAGGTTATTTCCCAAAGTTCTGATGAAAGTTGATTCTGATAATTTTTTGCAAGTTTTCTCAGTGCTTTTATAAAGGAAACAATTTTCAACATGCTTACTCTGCCACCACCCTCCCATTTGGTTTTAGTTTGTGTTAGGAAAAAAGATGAGATGTCTGAGAGAGAGAGAGAGACAGAGACAGAGAGAGACAGAGACAGAGAGACAGAGAGAGAAAGAGACAGAGAAAGAGAAGCAGAGAGAGAGAGAGAGAGAGAAGGGGAGGAGGGAGACCTAAGAGAAGGGTAGAGGGAGAAAGCAGGAACCTCACTGGGAGATGCTTCTTAGATCCTGGCAGGTTGGTGCACCCCCTTGACTAGGCACCTGTCTTGTGCTATATAAGATCACAAACCATGTGGAGCTAGGGGAGGAATGTGATCCAGGGAAAGAAGAGACCCAGAAGTTTGGCTGGGCTGAGAGTGGCTTTTCTTCCCAGTCAGGCAGTCCTCAGGAATGCTGGCTGCTTGTAATTACTGTTCCCAAACTCCATCCTAGTTAGATATAAGAAGACAGTCGGGGCAGGAAGAAGTAGGGGATGTTAGAGTGGTCCCCGCAACCCCTTCCAGGTTTTCAGCACCATTGTCAGGGAAAAGGATGAGAAATAAAAGAATTGGGGAAAAGGAATAAAGCTCCGCCATCAAGAACAGCTTTTATTGGAGTTAAAACTAGAGAAGGCCTATTGGTGACAAGACCAGAATGGTGCTGTCTCTTATAGGCTATGAGGTTTTACTGGGTTGTAAGAGGAAATTATGGGTATCTTAGAGAAGGGGCCGCTTTGAAGGCTATGGTCAGTGGACCTGTTCTGCTTGTTGGCTTTTTCCTAAGGGGAGGCTGACTGGGTCTTGTAGGCCTGAGATCACCTACTCTGGAGAAAGGAAACTTAGAGTACAGATATCCTGGGAAGGGAGGCCTTGAAACAGCAGCAGCCTGCCATCTGGCTGAGATGTCTGGTTCTTCACTCTGCATTATGCTAATCAATAACACAACTGATCCTGATTTGTGTTCTAAGTGTTATTCTTGAGGATAGCTTGGTGACATGTCTGCTCAAGTGCTTTGTCATTTTAAAAAACTGACACATGCTTTCTTCTTAGTGATTTTTTTTTATTATTCCATTCACAGCTCACTATATTAATATAACTTTATTTTATATACCTCCATTTTTATACTTTTCTGCTGAATGGTGATGATTGAGTTAAAGCAAGACCTATATAACAAAAAATGTAACTTTTGTATCAGATAAGGTCAGTCAGGTACCCTCAGTGTTTGTCCTGTAACTCTGTACCAATCTTTGTAGATCCCTTGTCAGTGTCAGCCTTGTGGATGAGTCACAGCCATTACTTGACCAATTTGCTCTCTGTGGAAGCCGGAGACAAAGTTTTCTCTCCATGTGACTCTCCTTAGGCACACTATACATCATTGATTGCATTCCTCTGTAGCCCCATAATCTCCTTGATCAGAAAATTTGGGGCACAACTGAGTTCCATGATGTTACAGTACAAATTCTTCTACGTCCTGAGTATTCAATGACCTTGAAAGGCTAGGGCCAAAATGTTGGCTGACCTTGCAGCCTTTCTTTTTCTCCAATTTTTGATCTGAAAACTTAGGTTGTTAACCCTCCAGAAGAGAAGTTTATTATTGCCCTGCAGCATATGCAGTTCAGTTTACCCACATCATTAGTCTAAATATCAGACATCATAGCCATAACATGGAACATGTATTTTCCATCAACTGTTGAAATACTAAACTCTAGGTCTGTACAGAATATGAAGAAGAAAAAAAAATTTTAAATAGGAATGAATGCTTACATATATTTACATAGGTATTTAGAAATCCATCCATATACAGCATAGTATCATTGTAGCATGACTGTCTTGTGACTTTTTTTGTCTTATTTTTCATTTACTACCCTTTAAAAAAGGACAGTGTCATGACAAGAAGTACATATATAGAAGACCAGAATGGCAGGCCTTTGGAATGTGACCCTTCTATTACACTTTGTTAAATTCAGTGTAGTTGCTTGGTTCACAGGTATCAGCATATGTAGCTAGTAGGGGTGAGAATCTTACCACTTAACTGCTAGTTTCAAAAATCTCCTGATGTTTCTCAGGATCATTGTCTTACCTACCTAGTGTGTATAAGTGAATGGTCTTGCCTCTGTCATGTTTCTCCTTGTCCTCTCCTCATTGTCCAATCCTCAAATTCTCACTTTCCTTTTAATTGTGTTATACTTTTCTATTTGCAATTCTTCTTTTCAGTTATACAAGGGAGATTATACGATATTTGCACATGTGGGTCTGGATTATTTTGCTTATAAGTATATCTTCAAATGTCATCCACTTAAATATGAAAGCTTCGAGTTTATCATTCTTTACAGCTGAGTAATACTCCATTGTATAAGAACACCACATCTTTTTTAACCATTCTTCATGTGATAGGCTTCTTGGTTATTTGCAAGATTTTGCTATCACAAATTATGCTGCTATAAATATAGGTACACATATATCCCTATGATAAGATGTTTTCAGTTCCTCGGGGAAAATTCCCAGTATGGGTATAGCTGGCTTGAATGGGATTTCCAGTCCTAGTTTCTTAAGCAGTCTCCACACTGATTTCCACTGCACCAGTCTACATTCCCACCAGCAGTGGAGAAGTGTTCCCTTTTCCCCACAACCTTTCCAACATTTGTTGTTGGTTGATTTGTTTATGATAGCCATTCTTTCTAGAGTGAGATGCTATCTCACTGCTGTTTTAATTTGCATTTCATGGATGGCTAGTGGTGTGGAGCATTTTTTCATATATTTATTCGCTTCTTTAATTTTGTCCTCTGAGAAGTGTGTATTCATCTCGGATGCTCATTTCTTGTTGGGGTCTTTAAATTCAGGGGCCCTGATATGTTTTAATTCTAGAGAGTAGACCCTTGTCTGAGTTCTTATGAGCTAAGATTTTTTCAAAATTTTGGGGTTGTCTTTTCACTTTGATGGTAATTTCTTTTGATGTGCAAAAACTCAATAAAAGGTGGTCCCAGTTGTTAATTCATTCAAGTGTTTCCCGTGCTAATACATGTTTGTTCATGAACTCTTTCCTATCCCTATGTCTTCAAGAGTTTCTCCTACTTTCTCTTCCAGGAGATTGAGTGTCTCTGTTTAAATGTTAAAATCTTTGAACCATTTTGACTTTAGCTTAGTGCATGTTGATAGATGTGGGTCAAGACTTAGTTTTCAACATGTGGACAGCCAATTTTTCCAGCGCCATTTGTTAAAGAGGCTATCTCTCTTCCAGTAAGTGTGTTTCGCCCCTTTGTCAAAGATCAAGTGGTTGACTGTGTTCGTAGGGGCCTCTGCATCTTCTAGTCTATTCCATTGATCCTCAGGTCTATTTTGTTGCCAATACCATGCTGATTTTATCACATTAGCTATGTAGTATAATTTCAAGTCAGGAATTGTAATGCTTCCTGACTTGTGTTTGCTGGACAGGATTGCCTTTGCTATTCTAGGTCTTTTCTGGTTACAAATAAATTGGAAGAATGATTTCTCTAGGTAGTTTGATAGGGATTGCATTGAATCTGTACAACAGTTTTGGGAGTATAGCCATCTTCACAATGTTGGTTTTTCTTATCCAGGAGCATGGAATATCTTTCCATTTTCTGAAATCCTCTATGATCTCATTTTTCAGAGTACTATAATTTTCCATGAAAACATCTTTAGCTTCTTTAATAAGATGAATTCTATGATATTTCATTTTCCGTGTGCTATTGTAAAAGGTATTGTTTCTATAGTTTTCCTCTCAGTGTGTTTGCCATCTGTGTAGAGAAATGCTATTGAGTTTTGAGTACTGACTTTATATGCTGCTATGTTTCTGAACTTGTGGATTAATTCTAGTAGCTCCTTGGGGGGAGTTTTTTGGGTCTTCCAAGGAAAGTATCATGTCATCTGCACATAGTGATAATTTAACTTCTTCTTTACCTATTCTTATTACTTTTATTTCTCCCTCTTGTCTTATGGCTGTAGCTAATTATTCCAAAACTATATTGAATAGGAGGGATGACAGAGGGCATCCTTGTCCTGTACCAGATCTAAAAGTAAAAGATTTCGGTTTTTCCCCATTTAAAATTATATTAGCCATTGGGTTGTCATAGATGGCTTTTATCAAGTTAAAGTAAAGGTCTTCTATTCCAATTTTCTGAAGGATGTTGAACATGAGTGAGTGTTGGACTTTGTCAAAAGTCTTTTCTGGAGCAATTGAGAGGATTATGTGATTTTTAGTTTTCTCTCTATTAATATAGTGCATTGCATTTATAGATTTTTCAAAATTGAACCATCCTTGCATCCCTGAGATGAATCCTACCTCATGTTGTATGATCTTCTTGATGGTTTGCCGCATTCTGTTTGCTAGGATTTTACTGAGGAGTTTTCATCTATGTTCATGAGGGAGATTGGCCTGTAGTTCTCTTTTTTAGTTTTGTCTTTCCCTGGTTTTGGTATTAGTATAATACTTGTGTCCAGGAATGATTTTGGGAGAACTGTTTCCTTTTCAGTTTCATTGAAGAGTTTGTGGAGTGTAGGGATTATATCTTCTGCAAATTTCTTGTAGAATTCAGCTGTGAATCCATCAAGACCTGGACTTTTCTTTGTCGGTAGGCTTTTTATTACATTTCCTATTTCTTTGGCTGTTATTGGTTTTAGAGTTGTTCTATCTTCTTGATTCAGTTTTGGCAATTTGTACCTTTCTAGGAATCTGTCCATTTTATGTGTGTCTTCATTTTGTGAGCGTAAATATTCTCAAAGTAGCTACTGATAATCTTCTGAATTTCCTCTGGGTCTGTGGTGATTACACCCTTTTCATTCCTTATTGCTTGTATTTGAATTTTTTCTTTCCTCTTTTTGATGAGGTTAGCTAGTGTCTTATCAATTTTATTTAGTTTTTCAGAGAACCAGCTTTTTGATTCATTCATTCTTTGAACTGTTTTCTTCATATCAATTTAATTAATTTCTGCTCTAATCTTTATGATTTCTGCTTGGCTTTGGGCTCTGGGTTTGGTTTGCTCTTCCTTTTCTAGATGTTGGAGGTGTCATTTTAGTGTGTTTATTTGTTCCCATTCTGTTTTCCTAATGTGTGAGTTCATAGCTATGATCTTCCCTTGGAGAACTGCTTTCATCGCATCCCATAAATTGTGATAAGTTGTGGTTGAATTCTCATTGAATTGTAGATATTGTTGAATTCTTTGTTTAATTTCATCTGTAACCCATTGATTGCTGAGTAGAGTGTTGTTTAATTTCCATGTATTTAGGGTTTTTTTTCTGGTTTCTTTTGTCCTTTATTTCCAGTTTCATTGCACTGTGGTCAGGTAATATGCATGGGATAATTTCTGTTTTCTTGAATCTGCTTAAGCATGATCGATGGACCAGTATGTGGCCTATTTTAGAGAATGATCCATGTGCAGCTGAAAAAAAAAATGTGTATTCAGCTATGGTGTGTTGGAACAGTCTGTATATGTCCACCAAGTCCATTTAGTCCAGGTTCTGGTTCAGTTCTACTACTTCTTTGCTAATTTTTTGTCTAGTTGACCTGTCTTTGTGGGATAAGGGGGTATTTAGGTCTCCTGTTAAAATTATGGTATTGGATATTAGCTTTTTCATGTCCATTAAGATTCATTTTACATAGTTGGGTGCTCCTGTGTTTGGTGCATGCATATGTATGAGTGTTACCTCTTCCTGTTGAATTTTTCCCTTAACCAATATATAGTGTCCTTCTTTATTTCTTTTGTTCATTCTTGGTGTGAAGTTGAGACTGTCTGAGAACAGAATTACTACCCCTGCTTTTTTTCTGTGGTGCTGGGGCATGCAGTACTATTTTCTATCCTTTGCCTTTAAGCCTATGAATGTCCTTTTAAATGAAGTGTATTTCTTGTGTACAACACGTATTGTTGGACTTTGTTTCTTAATCCACTGTGCCAATCTATTTCTCTTTATTGGTGAATTGAGTTCATTTACATTGATGGTTATAACTGAAATGTGTTGACTGATGATTGTCATGTTATTTACCTGCTGTTGTTTACTACTTTTTGTCCTGTGTTTATTTGTTTGCCCTATTGAGTGGGCTCCTTCTGTTCTTCATGGAGTTCTGGTCATTGTGTTCCCTCTCTAGAACATCTTTTAGTAGCCTGTGTAAGGATGGCTTTGTTGTCATGAAATTCTTTAGTTGTTCTTTATCGTGGAGGTATTTCACTTCTTCATCAAGTTTGAAAGAGAGTTTTGCAGGGTATAGTAGTCTGTGCTGGAATTTGTCTTCATAGAGGACTTGAAGTACTCTGCTGCATGCTCTCCTTGCCTTCATGGTTTGTGAAGAGAAGTCGGCCATAATTCTGATAGGTTTTGCTTGAATGTGATCTGCTTCTTCTCTCTAGCAGCTTTCAGTATATTATTCTTGTGTTAGATTTTTGGGATCTTGACTATTATACGTCTCAGTGTGTTTTTAGTTGGATTGAAGTTATTTGGCATCGTGTATGCTTCAGTTACCTGAATGTTAGATTGTTTCCTCATATTCACGAGGTTTTTTGCTATTACTTCTGTCCATACTTTTTTAATATCATTTGTGTTGACTCCTTCATTCTCATTGATGCCTATTAATCTTGCATTGTTTATCTTGGCATCATCTTGCAGGTGACAGATTGCTTTTTCCTGCATCCTAGTTGTTTTTAACAGATCTTTTCTCACCTTTTCACTAGCTGCAACAGCGTCAAGATCTGAAGCTCTGTCTTCGCTTTCACTCAAATGATTTTGTAAAGTCGTGATTGAAATTTTAAGTTCTTCTATATCTTTTTTGACTCTGCTTCATGCGATCTGTTTCTTTCCTGTATTGCTCATTCAAGGAATCCATCATATTTCTAATCTCCTCTATTTTTTTTTTTTATCAATTTCTTCGTTAGAGGTAGCTATTAATTCTTTTACTGCATAGTTTTTTTTCCAAATTGGGTTTCCTCCATATATTTCTGGAATTGATTCTCTACTACAGATGTTACGATTTCAAATATTTCTTTTTTAATTTTCAGAAATTATTTTTGCTTTGAGTTCCTCTTTACCCTTTTGCTGTTGTTTTTTTGTCTGAGATGCTGTTACTTCATATGTTTCAGCTGGAATAGTGCTTTCTGCGCTTGTTCTGCATGGGCATTGCGTTTCCCCCATATGTTTCTGGATTTGATTCTTTACTTCTGATGCTCTGTATTCAAAATTTTCTTTCAGGCAGTAATTCTGGTCTGAATTCCCCTACACCTTTATGCTGTTGTTTCCTTGCTTCCAACTCTGTTAATTCATTCATTTTATGAAATTCAGGTATTGTTATACCAAGTTCTAGTTCATGTAGTTGTGCCTGGCTTTGGTCTGGCTGCTGTTCTCACCTTCTTCCTGTTGCTGTCCTTGGATGTGAGCCTGTTGTGCCTTTTTGATAAGATGTTCTGCTTCTGGGTTAGCTGCATGATTTTGACCCTACTCTCAGTGCAAGGACTTCAGCCTCAGAGTTTCTCCCCAGGCCTGTATGTCAGGCCTGGGCTGGGTGTGGAGGGATATAGGGGGGACAGGAGAGTGCAGAAGGTCTCTCACACACTCACTGGGCCTGGGCTTTGGTGAGTCTTCTGGGCTCCCAAAAAGGCAGGCTGTGCTGGGTCTGGGGCCCCAGGGCAGGCGTTGAGAAAGCTGGGAAAATGTCTCTCTAGCGCGGTGGGCCTGCAGTTCTCACTCACTGGCCAAGCTGTGCTGTGTCTGGGGCTTGTTAGTGATTTTTAAAAATTCCTTACATATCTTACATAAAATCCTCTATCAAACGTGTGTTGATGATACTTTCTGTTAATCTACAGCATGTATTTTCAGTTGTATCAATATCTTACACACGCTCTAAAACTCTAAAACACAGAGTTTTATAAAGGTGAAAGATTCATACAATCTGAGGAGAAACCAGAGTACATTCACTCAATTTTTTTGAAGTCCAGTTAATCAATATTTTTCTTAAAATTTTATATCCTTACTAAGAAATCCTTTTTTAATCCAGTGATGCAGCGTTTTCTTCTTAGAAGTCTTCCTCTTCTAGCATTTTAAGTTTTTCATTCATTCTGAATTATTTTTTGCATGTGGTACAGGATGAGAGCTGAGGTGCATGTACAGCTACATATATGTAACCTCCCCCCAAAAAAATTATTTTTTCTTCCATCAGAATACATAACATCTTTGTCAAAAATCTAATTACATATGAGTAATTCATGAGTTTGTTTTGATTCATTCTTGTATATATTTTACATAACTATCACTCTAGGAGTACCATAGTGTATCTTGAAATTACACAGTATGAATACTCCAATTTTGTTTTTCCGTGAGCATTGTACACTTAACTTTATAAAGAATTTCTCACAGTGTTGCAAAGTGACTGCATTTTATCCTCCAAACAACAATGTATTAGATTCCATTGCTTCTAAAACTTATCAGCATTTAAGTTGTATATCCTTTTAAATTTTAGCTCTTCTAATGGCTACGAAATGGTATCTCATTATAATTTTAATCTATCTTTCCTTGATAACTAATTATTTAAAGCACTCTTTTAGTTGCTTCTTTGGCCTTTCTTTTGTTTTTCTTCTGTAAAGTATCTTGTGAAGCTGTTTAAATTGGGGTTTCTGTTTTATAATCATTGCTCATTTTCTTGTTTTTTTTTTTTTACAAGATATATATTTCTTTCCCACAAAATACTTTCTTTGTCTTTTGATGAGTGTTAAGATTTTGATTTTGATGAAGCCCATTTGATCTTCCTTTGTGGGTTAGTGCTTTGTGCTTTGTACATAAACAATCTTTACCTTCCCAAGGCTGTGAATTAAGTTTTCTTCTAGATGTAGCACAATATTAGTTTTTATGTTTATGTCCCTTAGTCACCATGAATTATACTTTTGACCAGCTAGAAGTTAATGAGTTAATTTCTTTTATTTTTTTTTTCAGATGTTTATTCAGGCATTTCATTGCCAGTTTCTTTTTTCCTGTGGATTGTCATGGGGCTTCTGTGAAGTATTTTAAGAATTGAAGTAGATGATGTATTTGCTGATATGAGAGAGAAGTGTTGGGGAGGTCAGTTAGGAGGCAACTGCTGTTTTTCAGTTCTGACATCAGCCAAAACTTAGACAATAGAAGTGGAGATGGGAGAGGAGGAGGTAAAACTGTTTGTCCAACCGGTGGAGTCTCATTGGTGTTGCTTCTGCAGGCTGTCTACTGTTATGCACTATTTTCAGAACATAAAGAAGAACACATAATACAAGAGAAATTTTCATAAATAATAAGGCAAGTGTTGAAAATATTAATGTAGGTTCTACTTCTGAGTTTTAACCAGTCTTGTAAATACTTTCTTTTAATTTTTTTCCCATAAATTTATTGAAGAACAAATAGCAACGAGACAGTTTCAAATCAAATTATTACAACAGATTCAATAATTATTGCATTGCAAATTGTTTTCTTAGTGGTCCTTTATTGTACAAGGTGTAGACATGATGTTCTTTTTACAAACACTATTAGAGCAAATCCCTCTATTCATTAAATTAAGAGAATGTAGCTCTACACCTATCTCTTTTAAAAAGCTGATTTATAGTATAGTTTCAATAATTAATAGTTTTTACATTGTTATCTTCCTTGTGGTTATCCACAGTACAAGAAGCAGATAGGATATCCTGTCCAAACACTATTAGTGCAAGTCTTTCTTCTCATAGAATTACGCGAATGTAGCTGCATATCCTAACTGTGCTGTACATACAAATACAGAATGATCCTTCCTTTGTATCCTTTTTGTTTGTTTGTTTAGCTCTGTCAGAGATGGGTATTCTATTGTCATTCAATTATTATAGGTGCTGAATTCAGCGAAACACTCCAACACAGCCCAGCAGTCCACAATAGTGGTGGGTTAGCAGAAGAAATTGTTGGCTAGAGCCATTTACAGCTCAGTTTATTATTATGGTTTTATTTTATATACCTTGTTTTTATACTTTTCTGCTAGATGGCTAAGGCCGAGATAAAGGAAAAGCTATATAATAAGAAATGTAACTTTTGTATCTGATAAAGTCAATACTTTCTTTTAAGTAAAAAAATACGTCAAGGTCTGAGAATATAGCTCTGTGGAACAGCACTTTCCTAGCAAGCACAAAGCCCTAAATTCAAACTCCAGCAACACACAAACACACAAACACACAAACACACACACACACACACACACGCATGCACGCACACGCACACGCACATTTCACATGGTCATCAGGATTGTCTTCTGAAAGATACCCTAAAGTTTTGATTCTGTGGAGTTCTCTGAAGTCTCCAGGAAAGGCAGCTAATGAATTCCTGATATTAATAAGCTTCAGGTAGTCTTACCTGAGCTCTCTGTAACACAATAGACCCCATTAACTACTTTCTTCTCAAAACTCTCGAAATCCTAGACCTCAAGAATCGGTTCACCTGAGTCTCCAGTTTCCTCTTTGATTAATCATTCCAATTTTCCATCGTTGCTTCCTTTCTTTTTGCAAAATTCCTAAACATTGGCTTCACCAGGATGTTTGAATTCTGCATCTACATTACGGTTTGTGTCTAGTTTCCCACCCAAAGCCTCATATATTCATGCAGCATAGTTCTAGAGTTTGTGATTAACTCACGATCCACTGGGATTATGGGTGTGACTACTACACCCAGCCTAGGGCAGATAGCCTGAATGCAAACTAAGGGAGACACACTTCATCTCTTTTGCCATTGTTGCTGCCACTCCTTCCTTTTGTTTCTTTCTCATTGCTGCAGCCATAAAAGGCTGCTCTCTGCCATGTTCCACCTCTGCCTTGGAGCCAGCTGAGTATAGACTGAATCCTCCAGTAACTGTGAGGTAAATAAACCTTTCCTTCTGTCATTCTTGGTGTCTGGTATTTGTGCCAGCGATGAGGGAAGAGTGACTGAGACAATCTTTCTGGCCCATCTCTTCTTTGCTCATGATTTCAGCTATCCAGGTGCTAATTACCTAAAAATTTTGGATCCTGAAGTCCAGAGTTCTATATGTAACCTCCTCAAAACTGTCACCTTCAGTGATTCACTGTTTTGATGACAGGAGCTACGGTAAATTCAACCCTCCAAGTCAGATGTCTGAAAAGCATTTGAGACTTGTTTGAGACTTTTGAGATTTCAAAAAGCATTTGGCTCTCCACACCCAATCTTCAAAACCTTTTCCTTAATGTTTTCACTTTGTTATCCAATTTGAAGCATTATGAGAATGAGAGAGGATTACTATTAGACATTATGCCAGAGCAGCAAGTATGAATTGTAGCTGCTTTGGGAAGACAGCAAGTGTGATTTGTTTAAAGTTGAGAAGTAGAAAGAAATTTTAGGAAACCATGTTTGTTCTGAAGAACTGAGATCACTACATTCTATCTAGATGTGTGTGTGTATGTATGAACGTGCCCAAGTGTTAAAAGTGGCACAGTGAGAGATGACATTTATAGGTCACTATAATGTCAGAATCTTAAGATATAAAATGTTTTTTACTTTAAACATCAATGGTGTAGACATTCTCATTTTGCTGCTTAGCATTCACTTCTCATTCTTTCTAACAAAAGCCATGAAATATGACCATCTACTTCAGGAGCCCATTGCTCCAGTGGTGGGATTAATTGGCCCAAGGGGAAAATGCCCCAACTTTAGTCAACTGTATATTAGGGGTATTTGCTAGAGGGTTTCCAGAAAAGAAAGGCTCCTAATTCCTAATAGAGAAGGATTTTTGTGGGGGCTAGTTCAGGCTGCACTAAGGGCCTGCCTGGTGTAGCTTGCAGAGATGAAGATCGAACCAAGGACCTATGTGCCTGACTGCATTTGCCCAAGTGGCACTATAAACAACTGAGCTATCCTGCAAGCCACTGCGAAGGATTTTAAAATTTCTAATTCCTAATAGAAAAGAATTATGTTGTCTAGACATCAGGCTGGTAATTGTTGTATTCATTTCAATTCCAAGTGTACTGCTGAAGCAACTACTGATGGCAAAATGAAGACATGGAACAAAGCAAGATTCTGGATGACTTTGTCAAATGCTAAGCATTACCTCTGGACTTAATCAAATATAAAAAGACTTGATTTATTGCTTAGGTCCATTTGATTTGGGATTTTCTGATACTTGTAACCAGTAAAGTACTAACATACTATTAAATTTAAGACTGTGAGTAATAATCTTGGCTTGTTGAGAACTAGGGCAAATGTAATGTTCAAGTCCTTGATCATCATTATCATTTGATACGCAATCAAACATTACGATTTGTCTTGTCCTGTGCTGTTGCTTTATATATGAATGTTTTGAATCTCCTTCCAGTCTGGAACTCTAAAAATAATCCCTGGCATGCAAGTGTGTACTTCTTTAGTCCTTCATTTTCTTGGGAAAATGGTGCCAACAAAAAGTGTGTGGATCTGAGCTCCTTTGGTCTCCCATTGCCTGGAGATGGTGGTATCAGTAAGAGGAGTCTAGAGGAGTATAAGTTTGCACTCCACTCTTCCTCCATTGCCCTGGGTCTGAGTTTGCACTCTGCCCTCCCTCTATCAATCTAGATTGTGATACCAGTAAAACGAGTGTAAATCTGAGCTCCTTACTTTATCCATTCCCCTGGGACTGTAGTGCCAGTGAGAAAAGTATAAGTTTGTGCTTCTCCCTTTCTCTGTTGCCCCTGGCAGTGCCAGGGATAGGAGACATCCAGGAAAGCCTGGACATCAGTGATGAGGCTATCTGATGTTAGAAATCTAAAAGCATCAACACATAAAACAGAAGAAAATAGAAAGCAACAAGATAAGAAGAAGAATGGAATCCCAAATGGTTAGCCCATCCAGGACAAATCGAGAAGAGATAAAGGAAACCAGAAGTCAACAAATGAAACTCTGTAAAATGATAGTAGAAGTGAAAAAAATAAAAGAGGTCATAGGAAAAATATCTGTAGGATGCAAAAAAAATAGCTATCAAAATAAAAGACATCAAAGAAGATATACATAAACAGAGAAGCTCAGGAGAATTATGGAAAGTGTGAATGTCAAACATAGACAAGAAATGGAATCAGTGAACTGGATTCAAACAGAAATGGAGATTATAAATTCCACTGAAAGTGTACACGCAAGACTGAATGAAGGTGAGGAAAGAATATCAGCTCTAGGAGATAGGAATGTGACCAGTGACCGGCAAAAGAAAATTATCTTAAAAATCATAAAAGACTCCAAAAAATTGATCCAGTAGCTACAGGATGAAGCAGAGAAGAGCAACACAACTATGACTGGAATCAAAGAAAGTTAGTGACAAAACTACAGATACTAAAAAAAGACTATTTCACAGAAATAATGGCACAAAAGTGTCCAACATGTATAAAGAATTTGACATACAAGTAAATGAAGAATATAGAACTACAAATAGTGATGATCAAGATAAAACTACACAAAGGCACATAACCATCATGATTCTAGAAATTCAGCACCAGAAAAAGATATTAAAAGCAGTAAGGGAAAAGAAAAAAACACCTATAAAAGAGAGCACATCAGAATCACAAAAGACTTCTCAACACAAACCTTCCAATCAAGCAGAGCCTAGAATGAGGTATTTCAAGGTCTACTGCAAAGAATCTTCAAGCCAATTTGATGTACGCCACAAAACTATCTTACAAAATCAATGGGGAAAAAGGTACTTCCTTGAAAAAGAACAACTAAAGAAATTCTTGACAACGAAGTCTGCTCTACAGATTGCTCTGGAGGGTGTATTAGAAAAAATAATGAAGATCACAAAAACAGGAGCATTAGAAAAAACAAAAAACACTAGAAAGAAGCTGATAAGAAGGGCAAGCAATTGAACAGAATAGAACAACAGGGAACAAACAAACAGGAAAACAGCATGAGACAATACATATCAGTTATAACTATCAATGCAAGTAATCTCAATTCACCAAACAAAAGAATAAGAATGGCAGGATGCACCAAGAGGCAAGATTCAGCAATGTGCTGCAATATTCTGCAAGACATACATTGAATCCAAAATGAAATTCATAGACTAAAAGTCAGAGGAGAGAAAAGAATTCTCCATGTAATAAGAACCCAGTGAAAATCCAGGGTAGCTATTCTATTTGCAGACAATACAAACTTTAATCCAAAATTTATCATAAGGAACAAAGGTCACTACAGACTGATTAAGGGAAACATCCAAGAAAAAGAAATTAAAATCATAAAGATTTATGTCCCACACACAGGGTCACTAAACTACATCAAACACATATTAACACACATGAAAAACCAAATAAGCACTAACAGAATCGGAATGGGAGACCTTAATACCCGTTCTCACAAATGGAGAGATCAACCAAGCAAAATATCAACAAAGAAATATTAGAAGTAAACAAAGCCTGTGAACAAATGTACTTGGGAGTTGTCTAAAGGGTGTTCTGCCTCAAAACATCAGAATATTCATTCTTCTCAGCTTCACATGAGGCATTGTCCAAAAATAGATCATATGCTAGCTAACAGGATATATTCCAGCAAGGCAGAGGGATAAAAATCATTTTGTTTAGGAAAATTCTGTATCATTGCTAATAGTTATGAGGTTTTTTACTATTTGAAGTTCATTTAAAAAAAGAATTCATCCCATGGATACTATCTGACCAGAGCACAGAGAAACTTAGAAATCAACCATAAAGGAAGCTATAAATACTACATTAACATATGGAAGTTAAACAACCCACTTCTGAACAACCAATGGGTACCAAGGAAATTGAACAAAAAATTAAACAGTATTTACAATTAAACAATAATGCTGATAAAACATACAGAAACTTATGTGGTGGAATGAAAGCAGTCATACTAGGGCATGTAATAGCAATGAAATCATCTGTCAGGAAAACTGAATAAGCTCAAGCAAACAAGCTAACACTGAACTTCAACTTTCTAGAAAAAGAAAATAATCTTAAAGCTCATACAAGGGAGGATATTATAAAGATAAGACCAGAAATTAATGCAATAGAGACTAAGAAAACAATACAAAAAATAATAAAACAAAAAGTTGTTTCTTTGAAAGAATAAATAAAATTGATTAAAAAAATTAGCCAACTTCACGAAAAAGAGGAAAGAAAAATCATAAATTCAAACTATTAGGAAATAAAAGGAGAAATCACAGTAAATCCCACAGAAATCCAGATCATCAATCCCTACTGTGAGAACCTGTATTCTAATAAGAAAGCACAGAAGAAGAGCACAGATTATTTAACACAATTTAATTGTCAAGATATATAAAATCTGAATAAACCAGTATCAGCCAATGAAATTGAAAATGTAATTAAAAATTTACTAATAAAGACAAGAAAAAAATTAAGGTTTCTTGAAAGCAAACAATAATATTCAATTATTTGTGCAATCTTGCATAATTATATCTGTTAATCTGAGCAATAGATTTGATGATAAACAGGTAATAGAACAACCATTGTTAATTGGTTATTCTTGTTTTGAAAAGCTGTAATACACATATTGTTGTATATTATCCTATTTCTGTCTTTGTTTCTGCAGTGTTTTGCTTTTGCTTTTACTCTTCAAAATTAACTTAGATTTAAAAAAAATTACCAACAGAGAAAATGGCTGTGACTCATCCACATGGCTGACACTGACAAAGGATCTACAAACTGTGGTATAGGGTTTCAGAGTAAATCCTAAGGGGATTTGACTGACCTTGTCAGATACAAAAGTTACATTTCTTATTATATATATCTTGCTTTATCTTTGTCTTAATCATCCAGGAGAAAAATATAAAAATAAGATATAAAGAATATTAATAGGCTGAGCTGTAAAAGGCTCAAGTCAACAACTTCTGACATTGCCAGTCCTACTGGATAACCCAGTACTATTATGGACTCCTGGACTATATTGGATTATTTTGCTGAATTCACACATCTACAGTATTTAAATGGCAATGGAATACCCATCTCTGATGAAAATAAATAAAAAGAGGTGATATAAATGAAGGACCATTTTGTGTCTGTATATACAGAATAGGTAGGATAGATGTACAGCTACATTCTCTTAATTCACTGAGAAAGCTTTGTACTAAGTGCTTGGACAGGATATTATGCTTGCATCTTGTACTGTGAATAACTACTACAAAGACAGCAATATGTAATGTATTAATTATTGTAACTGTCCTACTAACCTGTTTTGAAACTGTCTCATTGCTATTTGTTTCTCAATAAAATTAATAAAAAAAGAAAGAAAATCCCAGGCCCTGGGGTCAGGAAGATAGCTCAGTAGAACAAGCACTTCCCTGGAAAGTTCAAGGGCCTGAATTCAATCCCCAGTTCCGAAAGAAAGAAAGAAAGAAAGAAAGAAAGAAAGAAAGAAAGAAAGAAAGAAAGAAAGAAAGAAAGAAAGAAAGAAAGAAAGAGAAAGAAAGAAAATCCCAGGCCCTGATGAATTCACAGTTGAATTCTAGAGAAGAATGAATGTTCTAATGCTGAAACTCCTTCAAGAAATTGAAATGGAAGCAGTATTTCCAAAATCATTCCTGGAAGCAAGTACTATCATAATTTCAAAACCAGTAAAGAACACAAGCAAAGAAGAAAACTACAGGTCATTCTCCTTAATGAACATAGATGGAAAAATGCTTAACAAGATACTAGCAAACAGAATGCAGCAAATTATCAAGAACATTCCACATCGTAACCAAGTAGGATTTATCCGAGGCAGTTCAACATATACAAATCAGTGAATATAATACACCATATTTTTTTCCATTTGGTCAATTTTTATTAACATTTATTTTTCTGAGTATGAGTCCCACTTTTCTGTTTCTGACTATGGTATTTCTTCTAGTGTGAAAATATGAAAAATTTTCCAATATACTGTTTTTTATTTAATTTAACTTTGAAAAATACAAACAAAAACAAGAACAAAAATGAGAAACAAAGACAGAAACAGGGTACAACATTATGTTTCTTACATATTTTCAAGCCAAGAATAGCTGATTAACAGTAGTTGACATATTATCTATTTTTATCATCAAATCCGTTGCTCAGATTAGCAGATATGAGACAGGACATATGACTGCATATTACTCCCTGCTTTCAAAAAACCTTAAATTTTTATTCTTGTGTCTTTTTCTTTTTTTACATTTTTTTGAAAAATTGTTTTAAAGACAGTATAGTAATAATTGACATGACATTAAAAATGGTACTCATTTAGAAGACCAAGATGAGAGATATTCAAGCATTTTTTGGTAATACTTCATATTAATAGAGCCATAGATAAAAATCAAATCAATATTACAATAGATGCATAAAAGCATTTGATAAATTCCAATACCTATTCATGATAAAAACCCTAGAGAAAGTCAGAATAGATGGTCTTTAGCTCAACCTTATAAAAGCCAAATGTAACACACTAATGGACGGATTATATTAAATGGTCGAAAACTGAAATCTTTCACTTTAAAATCAGAAACCAGTCAAGGGTGTCCCTTATCATCATTTTTAGTCAATATAGTTTGACAAAACACTAGCAAGACCAATTAGAAAAGAGCGAAAAATAAAAAAAGAATAAAGATAGGAAAAGAAGAACTGAAATTATCATTATTTGCTGATGACATGGTGCTCTATGTAGAGGACCCCAAACATTTCACAAAATGACTTGCAGACCTAATATCCAAATTTAGTATTGTAGTATTACAAAGTCAATACTCAAAAATCAATAGCATTCTTGTGAGCAAGCAACAAAGTCACAAGAGATTAGGGAAAGAACACTGTACATGTTAGCATCTGGAGAAATGGAATACTGAGGAATCAATCTAACAATGGTTATAAAATATCTGTACAGTGAAAATCGCAGTATTAGGAAAGAAGACTGAAGGGGCTATCAATCTCAGAAGAAAATGGAAAAGATATCCTTTTCTTTTAGGTAGATTGAAGCTTTTTTTTTTTTTTTTTTTTTTTTTTTTGACAGATCCTGGGATTGAACTCAGACCCTTGTGCTTGCCAGGGAAGCGCTCATTCTACTGAGCCATCTCCCCAGCCCTCTTTTCTCTTAGACAGAAAAAACTAACACAGTGAAAATGGCCACACTCCCAAAACTGCTGTACATATGTGATGCAATCCCACTGAAAATACCACTAGTGTACCTCTCAGATCTAGAGAAAATATTCCTAACATTGGCTTGGAACCAGAAAGACCTACAATAGCAAAAGCAATTCTGGGCAACAAAGGCAAGTCAACAAGCATACAATCCCTGACCTGAAATTATGGTATAAAACTACTATGATAAAATCAACATGATATTTGCAAAAACACAGCCCTCAGAATCAGTGGAACAGAATAGAAGGTACAGATTCAAGCTAGCCACACTAAACCACCTTATCTTTGACAAAAGAGCCAAATGTGCTCAATGGAAGACAGTTAATTTCTTGAATAAAAAGTATTGATAAAACTGACTTTCCACATGGCAAAGACCCATGCCTATCAACATGAATTAAACTATGGATCAAAATCTAAATATTAAAATAGAAACACTAAATTTATTTATTTATTTATTTTTGGCAGAACTCTTGTGCTCACCAGGGAAGTGCTTATTCCACCAAGCCATATCCCTGGCCCTAGAAACATTAAGTTTACTGGAGGAGAAAATAGGCAGAAACCTCAAAGATATAAGTATAGGCAGAGATTTCACAAACAAAACCCAAACTGTAAGGGAAATAGTGCAAAGAATCAACAAATGGGATCTCATTTTATTAAAAAGCTTTTGCATAAGAAATCGCTAGTGAAGCAATAAACCACAGAGTGGGAAAAATTATAGCCAGTTGTCCCACAAAGAACTTCTATCTAGAACATATAAGGTCTTAAAAAGATCAGACCCCCAAATTCAAAGACCTAATCCAAAAATGGGCATCTGAGATGAATAAATAATTCTCAAATAAATATTAACAACAAGTAAATACATTAAAAATATTCAATATCACTGGTAATTTGACAAAGGCAAATTAAAACAACACTAAAATTTCATCTCACCCCAGAAAGAATGGCTTTCATCAAGAAATCAACTAACAACAAATGTTGGAGAGGCTGTGGGGAACAAGGAATCCTTCTCCCCTGCTGGTGGTAATGTAGACTGGTGCAACAATTATGGAAGTCAGTTTTTTAAAAAAAACTAGGACTGGAAATCCCATTCAAACCAGGTATACCCCTACTGGGAATTTTCCTGGAGGAACTGAAAACAACATGTGTACCTATGTTTATAGCAGCACAATTTCTGATAGCCAAATCTTGAAAACAACCAAAATGCCCATCACCTGAGGAATGGATTGAAAAGATGTAGTGTCTTTATACAATGGAGTATTATTTAGCAAGTGAAATAAATCAGACCCACATGTGTAAATATCAGTTTCCCTAGTATAGGAACTCAAAAGAAGAAATGAAAATAGAAAGGTATAATACAATTAAAAGAAAAGTGAGAACTTGTGATTTAGACAATGAAGAGAGGGCAAGGAGAAAAGTTAGGAAACATGACAGGGACAACACCTTACATTTGTATGCACAAAATGGATAAGGCAATGATTCTGAGAGTCTCCAGCATGTGTTTGAAACTAGCAGTTAATTGGTAGGATCCTCACCCTGCCTAAATATATATGCTGATACCTGTGAACTAAGCAACTGCACTGAAGATAGCAATGTGTAGTGGTAGGGTCATGCTTGGAATGCCTGTCATTGTGGTCTTCTAAATACATAATGTTTGTCATGACATACCAATTACTGCCATACTGTCTCTCAAGTAAATGATTGTTTAATAAAAAAGGGTTGTCTTAGTTACTCTTCTTTCATTGCTGTGACAAATACCTGACATCCAAAATGAAGAAAGGAAAGGTTTATTTAGCTCACAGCTACTGGAGGTTCCTGTCCATATTCAACTGGGTCCAAGGCAGAGCAGCACAAGCAGAAAACAGCCTTTCATGGTGGCAGCAAAGAGCAAGAGCACAAGGGAGAGGTAGCAGCAGCTCAAGCAGCTGACTTCTCTTCCCTCCTTACATTGTGATGCAAATCACCTGCCCCAGGGGGAACGCAGCATCCATGCCCACAGTAATCAATCACAAAACTCTAGAAGCCACCTCAAGACTGCATGAGGCTTTGAGGGGACAACTATACACAAACCAGGGCAATGAAAACAAGAGACAAGAAAAAAATGTCACAAGAGTCTCCTGCTGCAAGGCTGTATATGATTAGATTTCTAAATTTCTGTGTAAAAATAAGTAACTGTTTATTCCTATTTTTAAAATACCTTTTATTTTTCCTTCATATTCTGGAGGGACTTAAAGTTTAACATATCAATAACTTGATGGAAAATACGTGTTCCATGTTATGCCTAAAATGTTTGATATTCAGACAGATATGAGATTAAGCTCAGCAGCCTATGTTGTAGGGTAATAATAATAAGCTTCTCTTCTGGAGGGTTAAAAACTTAAGTTTTCAGACCAAAAATTAGATAAAAAGAATGGATGCAAGGACAGATAACGTTTTGGCCCTAGCCTTTCAAAGTCAATGAAGACTCAGGACATAAGAGATCCTATACTGTAACACCATGTAAGTCAGGTGTGTCCCAAATTTTCTGATCAAGGAGATTATGGAGCCACAAAGGAAAGTGGTCAATGATGTAGAGTGTGCCTAAGGAGAGTCACATGGAGAGAAAATATTCTCTCAGGCTTTCACAGAGAGCATATGGGTCAAGCAATGGCCATGACTCATCCACATGGCTGAGTCACAGACAAAAGATCTATAAACTGCAGCACAGGGTTTCAGGATAAATTCTGAGGGGATTTGACTGACCTTATCAGATACAAAAGTTACATTTCTTGTTATATATGTCTTGCTTTATTTTAGTCTTGGCCATCCAATAGAAAAGCATAAAAATAAAGTATAAAAAGTAAAGGCATATTATGCTGAGGTACAGAAGGCTCAGGTTGACTACTTCTGACATTGCCAGCCTTATGGAAAACCCACTACTAGTATGCACTATTGGACTATATTGGAATATTTTGCTAAATTCATGCACCTGCAAAATTTAAATGACAATGCAATGCCCTTCTCTGACAAAACTAACCAAAAAAGGGGGATACAATTAAACGACCATTTTGTATCTGTATGGTTAACAACCTAAGTTTGCATCTGTATACTCAAAACAGTTAGGATAGATATATAACTGCATTCTTTTAAATCGATGAATAAAGAGATTTGTTCTAATAGTGTTTGTAGAGAGGATATTATGTCTGCATCTTATATAATGAATAAACACTGAGACAGCATTATGCAATGTATTAATTATTGAAACAGCTAGTTATCGGTTTTGAGACTGTCTCATTGTTATTTGTTTCTCAATAAAATTATTTAAAAAAATAGGATTAGTGACCCCATTTGAACCAGCTATACCCATTCTGGATATCTTCTCAAAAGAATTAAAAATATCATACCAGAGTGATATATATGCACCCATGTTTATAGCAGTGCAATTTGTAATAGCTAGATTTTAGAAACAACCCAAATGTTCATCAACCAAGGAACGTATCTTAAAATGTAGTTTTTTTTAAATGTAATATTCAGCCATAAATAAGAATAAACTGGAGACATTTATTTACAAATGGTTGCAACTCAAGACTATACTCATAAGTGAAATGTATCAGACCCAAATGTGTAAACATCGTATTGTCTCACTAGTGTGAGAAATTGAATGAGTAAATAAGATTTGAAATGTACAATAGATACTCTGATTTGGGAGGAAACTATTCAAAGTAAAATACAAGGCCAGGGAGGTGGCTCAGTGCAGTAAATGTTTCCCTGGCAAGCACAAGGGCATGAGTTCAATCCCTGATTCTTCCAAAAAAAAAAAAAAAAAAAAAAAAAAAAAGGTAAAAGACAAACTGATACCGGAAAAGGGAAAAAGAAAAATATCTATTTATAAATAAGATGTTTAAGATAGATGTATAGCTAGCTTCTCTTAGTTCATTGAAAAGAAAGTTTTGTATTGCGTTATTTGAAAAGATATCATGTTCAGATTCTGTACTCTGAGTAAACTACTATGAAGACAATAAAATACAATACACCAATTGTTGTAACTGTCCTGCTACTTTATTTTGAAACTTGGTTTTGCTGTTATCTTTTTCCTCTTTAAAATTAAAAAAAATCAGTCATTTACTTCTCTGTAGCCTTATATCCCTTTACCCACACAGTTTTTGTCAATTATTGACTCCCCCCTTTTCCTGCCCACATCAATTCTTACAAAGAGTGATCAAAATGCCATCTCTATTTGGAGACAATAATTAGTATCATCTTCATTGGCTCCCTCTCGAATGTGGAGGGAATTACCGGATGAATAAAGAGGAACATGGTGGCCACATGGCCTTTTGCTCCTGAGTATTACTTGGAGACCAGCTTGGCATGGAAATGACCAGATGTTTGAAACTGAGCTACTGGTGAGTGAAATAAATAAGTTAGCTGCCACTGTTCCCATCTGCAGGGACAGTTTGTGCATTGCAAAACTGTTGTGCCTGTAATCTCACATGGCAGCGATTGTTCTCTTAATCCCTTCCTAAAATTGGAGTTGGAAGACCCTTCGAGGCCAGTTAGACCGAGAGGGTGTGTGTACACTTGTGTCCATCTGTCACAGGCATGCCTGCCAGCAGAAGCACAACTAAATAGCAGCCCAGGTACACGTGTGTCCCTGAGCCTAACAGTGTGATCTGCAGGAAGGGATAAGTGACCAGGAAGAGCCAATAAGAAAGCAACAGAATGATTTCTTCAGCAGTGCTAACGAAGGGAAGGAAAGACAATGGTCCAACATGTGGAATGTGTCAAAAATGAGGACAGGCTTGCAGGGTACTTGAACACTGGTCCTTCTCGGCCTCCCTTGCTTCTCCTCATTCTTTCTGTCCTCTTTGCTCTCCCTTGATGTTTTTAGCATCCTCATAACATTTGCTCTTGGTGAAATATTTGAGAAATGGAGAAAAATATGACAAAAATAAAAATAACCTGCACACTTATCTCCTAATACTTTAGTACATATCTGAACAGGTGTTTTCCCCTAGTTGCATGATCATGTATGTACTCAGATAACAATATTCCACAAGTATTTAGGATGATTTTGATATGTAGCAGGCACCATCTTGGACACTAGGAATAGAGTTGTGATCAATAATAGGTATAATGGACTAGAGTCTAGCTTAGCAGTTCAGCACCTGCCGGCCAAGCACAAGGCTGTGAATTTTATTCCTGGCACTATATATATATATATATATATATATATATATATATATATATATATATATATATATATATATATAGTGCTCCTGGCACTATATATATATATATATATATATATATATATAGTGCCTTTTATCTCATGACACTTTTTTGGGGGGTACCAGGAATCAAACTCAGGATCTTGCACTGGCCAAGCATGAACTGAACTGAACTGCTGAGCTATATCCCTTGTCCCTCATGATACTTTAGTTCTAGCAGAAGTGATATACAGGCATACAACTGCACTAGGAGCTATTTAACCTTAAATTTAACCAGCAGTAAGGAGGATAGGGTCCTATTTTCTTTTGGGAAAATAGGGTCCTGATATACCCTTTTTTTTTTTTTTTTTTTTTTTTTTTTTTTTTTTTTTTTTTTTTTTTTTT